>JARHVA010007730.1:42500-257500 GCA_037957365.1 Torreya grandis | reverse complement strand
TGTAAGGTAAAGATGATGAAGTATAAATAGATGCAAGTGAAGGTAGATTATTAAGATATATCTCAAGGATCAAATGAGGGCACCAAGGTGGATGTGCCATGTTTTCTTGGAACTTTAGACACTAAAAAACTCATTTATTGGCTTGTTAACCTTAAAAATTATTTATATATAAAAGATATAAGTGATTAGAATACAAACAAATAGAGTAAAACATGAATATTTTTTAATTCCATGTCAAATAATTATTTATAATGATGGGAGATATCATGTATGACTTTCCATGCCACAGTGAACATGGGAATAATGTATAGGCCAATGAAAAGAGTTTACAACTCAAATTAATTAGTTAAATAAATATTTAGATGGGTTTTATTGATAGTCTAAATTTTAGGATTTTAATTTTTCATTCCCATTAATGAATACAATTAAACAAAAATATGCCACATAATTCCATTAAAAAAAAAGTGTAATCAAACAAATATTTAGAAAATGGAACAATAAACCTTTAAATAATTCTCAAACATGGTCAAATAAATTCACTTAAATTTTCCTTAAGAAAGTAATTATTTTAAATCTAAAGTGTAATTCAAATGAGGATTAAAGCATAGCCATGGGATTATATTATTGTAACCTTAATTCAATCTTAAGTATTATAACATATTTTATGAAAGGTTATCTTATATATATGTTTGGTCATTTACACACTCGTTCCACCTTGCATTTGTAAACTTTATCTACTATATTTCATGTGTTTTATTTATGAAAATAAGAAATAGGGAAGATAAAGGCTAAACCATGCATATGATAGTTTACTTCGTGTGCATGCTTACCTTACCATGGGCGATTATGTGTGTTTTAAATAGGTTTACATTTCATTTTTCAAGTATAAATTTTAAACCCAAGATGCCATCCATTTTTATTTTTATTTTTTTTGTAGAGGCTTAGAGATATTCTTATGTATTATTTTTTTTTCTATATATAATTAGTAATTATTATTATTTTTTTCTTGTACATGCTTAAAAATATAAGCCAAAGGGCTATTTTATATCATTTAATAAATATTTAAGGATATGTATATGTATATGTATATGTATATGTGTATGTGTATGTGTATGTGTATGTGTATGTGTATGTGTATGTGTATGTGTATGTGTATGTGTATGTGTATGTGTATGTGTATATGTATATGTATATGTATATGTATGTGTATGTGTATATGTATATGTATATGTATATGTATGTGTATATGTATGTGTGTATATATGTATATGTTTTTTTTTTTTTTTTTTTGTGTGTGTGTGTGTGTGTGTGTGTGTGTGTGTGTGTGTGTGTGTGTGTGTGTGTGTGTGTGTGTCTAGACACACACAAATATATACATATAAACATTATACATATATGTATACACACATATATATGTATGTATGTATATCCCTTGTTATTATGTAAATATTTATTTTTAAAGTACATAGTCACATGTGTGTGTGTGTGTTTGTTTGTTTATTTTTATTGTTATATAGTTTTTTTTTAAGGAGTTTATGTTGACCTCAAGGCTAAAATTTATTGATAAAAATAGTAACCCAGTCATTATTGTTGCATAAATATAAATAATCATGGTGTCAGGTCTCAATCAATCTATCAAAGTGGTGTTTAGAGAATCAACTTCTAGCCATAAAGTTTTGAAAGATAGGCTAGGGCATTTTTTTTCCACCAACCCATGGTTTTAGACATAAAAATTCCATCCCCATGTGGATTCCATGGTGGAGTGGTAAGGGAGTAGAGGTGGCATTATTATTGACCCGTCCCTACTTGGATCTCTTTTAATTAATAATATTTTTTTAGGGGATAATGGACTAACTTGAACACCTCACTATATATATTCTAATACAACATGGAACATTTATTTTAAAATTAATATATCAAAATATAAAACTTCAAAGATAATTTTCATTTAATATGCACTTTTCTTCTAAATGTGCATGCAGGCACACACATATTTCTCTAAAAATAATTCCATTATTGTTTAACAAGGCTTCTTTGTGAGAAAAGAAAATGATTTTTATTTTGTAAGTGGTCTTCTTTGTGAGGAAGGATAATAAATTTTATCTTCAACGTAAATGTGTGTGTGGGCACGTGTGCACAGAAAGACATGCACATGTATAATATTTTAAGTATAATATGTATCTCTTTGTAAAATCCTTCCAATAATGTGAAAGTGGGATTCTTTGCGAGGAATGAAAAATAATTTTATTTCTACTATTAATTTATTTTTATTATTTAATAACATAGTGTTATGAATTATTCAAATTCTGATATGTGAACACTTCATTACATAGAGCTTATCTATGAAAAGTAACTAGTTTCTCTCTCTCTCTCTCTCTCTCTCTCTCTCTCTCTCTCTCTCTCTCTCTCTCTCTCTCTCTCTCTCTCTCTCTCTCTCTCTCTCTCTCTCTCTCTCTCTCTCTCTCTCTCTCTCTCTCACACACACACACACACACACACACACACACACACACACACACAATTTAGAATATATAAATACATTGACAAAAAAAGGTTATCACGATTAAATTTTCACACACACACCCAACAATATTTATTAGGTTGTACCAAAAATATAAAAATATATAATAAAGTATCTTCTTTTCCATCAAATAGGTTTCCAAAATTTTCCTAAAAATTTAAGTTTTTTTAATTTCAATATTATGAAATTATCCTTATATTTTCAATATTACATATGAAACCAACATTGAGGAGATTCAACATAAGGACTTAAGCCAATAATAATAATAATAATAATAATAATAATAATAATAATAATAATAATAATAATAATAATAATAATAATAATAATAATAATAATAATAATAATACACATTCGTATTGAGTTTACTTTTCAAATCTATCTTGTAAACCAGCTTTGGAATTTTATAAAAGAACAAGTCATCTTTTATTGTTTTTATTATTTATAAAATCAATTTATATTCCATTTATATTCTAGTGACCCAATCCTTATTTGGGAGATTAATAAATATTCAATAATTATGAAGTACATAATATAATCCTTACAAGGAAGTCAAGTTTTCTCTTTCTAAAACAAACCCACCCATATACATTTTTCCTTTTTGTAATAAATATATATATATTAAACCTTTACATTAATAATTGAACAAATGATGTAATTTGCCTTAATCTCAAAAAAATTGTTATGTCTAGGTTTTCGAATAAAGTTAATATTTAAAGTTGACTAAGTAACTTAATTTTTATTTTATTAAAAAAATTACAACTTATTATTATTATTATTATTATTATTATTATTATTATTATTATTATTATTATTATTATTATTATTATTATTATTATTATTATAAATAAAATAATAAAATGAGAAAAAGAAAAAGTGATAAAAAAAGTAAAAAAGTAAAAACCTAATTATAAAATTACAACCCCAATCTTAAAAGGGATAGTTGCATCTATATATTGAGAGTCTTCATTCTAAATCATTCAATTTTTATTATCAATATTTCTAAACTGATTGAGCCTTCCAACTTATTGATTTTAATTATAAGGATGAAAACCTTTATAGTTGGAACGAATTGTGAGGACAAAAACCTTCACCATAGAGATTTAGGTTTGAGGATGAAAACCCTATAAATATTTGAGGTAATTCCATGTATAAATTATAAGTGTGCTACATTGAAATCTTTATGTATCAATTTAGTAGATCACTAGGGTTTCAAAATTTTAAGTTTTCATCTTAGCATAGGTTTTAATGTTAAGACTGTAAATTACTATAAAAAACAATAGTAAGATAGGCTCATCATTTAATACAACAACACTGATTACATTTTTATATAATCTCCACCATGTGCAAAAATAAGATCATAGCTTATAGTAGGGTTTCAACCATCCAATACAAAGAATGCAACTAATATTAAAGTTTATATAGCTAACAAGGGGATCTCAAAGGTTTTATAAAATGTTATTTTTCCCTTTTGAAAATTAGATTTTGTAATAATAATAATAATAATAATAATAATAATAATAATAATAATAATAATAATAATAATAATAATAATAATAATAATAATAATAATAATAATAATAATAACACACTACCCTTCTAACAACAAGTATATGGTTAGAATTTCATAAATATTGTAAGAATTCCTTTATAATCTAATTTTGTAAATAAACCCATTTTATAAAAAGAATAAATAATTGAAATAAATATGATACTTTCTTGCAAAATTAAAAAAATTCTATATCATTGAAATTAGTTATAGAATCATTTATTTAATTACTAATTAAGAAAACAAGGATTTACATAAAATCCAATAGTTCAAATAAATATAGAAAGGGACATTATAGTGGTATAAAAGCATATAATCTTACTAGCCTATTAGAAAGAATCAATATTTTAAAGATACTATCTGATACATAGCTTGTGATTCATGGGGTTAATGAGTAAAGATGATTTGAGGATAAAGCTTTACAGAGCAGAGAAGAAACTTAAACAATTATCTCACTTACAAAAAAATATTCTCAAGATTTTGGAGGAAGTGATAAATTATTTTTCCACGATAAGGATATCAAATTCTAAGTCTATGTTATGGATATCGAATTTGTTGATGACTCATTTGGATAAACCCAAGGTTTTGAGACACCTAAATATAGTTGTGATACTTGTAGTTATAACTTGTTTTTGTGAAATTATAGGAACAACGACTCCTAAAAAATCATACAACATTAAAAATATGAGGGAAATAATCCAATTGATTGCATGCAAAGATTTTAAAGTATGGAAAATTTTAAAATTTCTTATTTTGTTAAGAAGGTTATAATTTTAGAAACTATTAAAAAATTTATATCATGTGTTCTATTGTTAAATCTTGAATATGATAATATTATTCTCTAAATTTTTGAACATATATTTTACAATGTTCATAAGAAACATGCACACATTATTTTTGCCTCAATGCATATAATTATGACATTGATTCTAAATGACAGTGATGATATTTTATAACCACTCATATCAATTTTATTGACTAATGTGAGAATGTATTTATAGGTAGTTTCATTAGCAATACATTCACTGCCTAAAAATGTGGTTGATCAATGTGAATAAAATTTGAAACCATAATAAACAACATAAATTGTACCTAAATTGAATAAATACTCTCAAAAATATAAAAACAAAAATGAGTTTGGAAGATAAAAACTTTGTTTCTCATACAAATAATCTTGTTAGCCAAGCCATAATTGTTTAGGCAAAGGACATGTTAAAGTGTTCTTAGATCAAGAACCGTACAATGTTTTAGATGTAGTAGAATCTTAATTGGTTAAGGAAAAAATGATGAAAATTAAGCAATATCAAAATTTAGCTAAATTAAAATGGTTTAGCAAAGATCAAATAAATAAAGTAGAGCAAAAGATTGAAGAGATACAACTATTGATAATAGAAGAGAAAGAGGTGCAAGTCCTAACATAGTTGGATAGTATGAAAAAGATCATTGAATATCTAACTCTATCTTTATAGAGTTCTAAAACTATAATGGAGAACAACACTACAGATGAGGTAAATATTAATATCACTAAGCATATAGTCACTCTTATAGATTTACAACTAGTAAAGAGTACATTAGAAATAATAAAATTAGAATATCTACATGTGATGAAAGACATGGATATGGTCATCAGAATTGTAGAAAAATAGTTGATTGTATCTAAGGATATACAAGAAATGGTTTATTCCTCACTATGAAGTTTAGCTTAGTCTCTTTTTCACTTAATAACACAAAAGAACAAAAAATTATTATAGCAGGTTTTAGTGAGATGAATGGAGAAAACCTTTTCCAAGGAATCTAAAAGATGTAAATTTTGATTTGAGCATAACTGAGATAGTTGGAAAAATAGCATAAGGATAAATTGAATAAAGATAAATATTGGATTGAAATATTGATATTTTCAAGATGGTTCGAGTATTATTTGAGGATAATAAATCTTTGGGAAGGGTGGACTTTCATGTCCGCATTTTAAAATAAATGAAAAATAATAATAAAGTTAATATTGTAATTCATCTAAGTGACTTATTTTTTATTTTAATATAAAAAATGGTAACTTAATATTAGTTTATTATTATTATCAATGAGATGTGGGTAAGTTAGTAAAGTGATTTGGTTGCTATAAGAACCAAATAGGTTCAAATATCAGTATGGCATTAGAGGTTGATTATGGTTGCTTATTGGTATTCTTGCAGTGGTTGTAGTCATTGATGATATTTTTTGATCAATTATAGTTGTTCATCGATATGCTTGGGTTGGTTATAGAAATTGTTGGTAATTCTAGTACTTATAATAGATGGTCACATGCAGATCTGGGTGCTTGATTATGTCCCAAATAAGTTGGATCTCATGTCAAAAGTGTATAGGGTAAAGATCCCACCCAAACTAGTAACTATCCAAAAATATATATATTTGTTTATTATTATTAGAAATAACACAAAAGGGTGAGAAAAGAGAAAAATGAAAATAAATTAAAATTTTAAAAGTGAAAAGTAAATGACTAAATCTAAAAGTATAACCTTAACCCTAAAATTTACAATTGAGGACTATATATTGAGAATCCTCCTCATTTTAAATCATTCAATTTTTATTATCAATATTTCTCAATTGGTTGAGCATTCCAATTTATCAGTTTTTAGTATGACAAAAAAAATATATCTTTGTAATTAATTTTGAAGATGAAAACCCTCTAAATATTTGAATTAATTTCATCCATAAATTACAAGCAAGCTACATTAAAATATATTCAAATATCATTCAGCATAGCACTGGGGTTTCATATTTTTAAGTTTTCTTCTTGGTGTATGATTTAATTTTATGAGTACAGATCACAATCTAAATTAATAGCATCATAGCGCATCATATAATACAACATTAATGTCTGAATTTGTTGGTATATTTTTCACTAGGTGCAAAATTAAGATGACAATTTACAATAGGGTTTTAGCTGCTCAATACAAAAAATGCAATTGATAGTAGGGTTTCCAGAGCTAACTAGGGGATCACAAGGGTTTCATAAAATATTATTTTACCCTTTTAATAATGATCAGGGTTTACAGGAATAAGAATAGTGAGTAAATTCCAACATTTTAGTAGTAACACACTGCCCTTCTAACAAGTATAAGCTTAGAATTTCATAAACATTGTTAGCATTACTTTGTAATATGATTTACGAAATAAATCAATTTTTTTAAAGGATTAAAGAATTGAAATAAAGATGATATTTTATTACTAAATTATAATTATGTTATGTTTTTTTAAATTAATTATAGAATTATTTATTTAATTTCCAATATAGAAAATAATGGTTTATGTAAAATCTAGAATGGTTCAAATTTGTTCATAAAGTGACATTACAAAACATAATTTAATATCTCTTTTCTAAATCTATTATGTGTTTCTAATTTTTTATTAGACATGCAGCATTATAAATAAAAGAGGAAGATGCTCACCTCCCAACCATATAATTTTATTCGAAATATATGACTTTCAATGATTCCAAAGTCAAAATATTCCTCAAAAAATAAATACTCAAATATTTAAATTATAAATATAATAAAAAATAATGCTTAAGGTTCAAATTTAACCATATAACCCAATAGAATCAACAAGAATGTATTCTAAAGATAAAATTAACTTGAATAAAATTATAAAAATAACAAAAGAATATAAATAAATAGGTAACACTTTTGCAACATATAATTTCCAAATATTTTTTTTTGGATAATTAAATTGTCAACAAGACTTGTAGGAAGGAAAGCCAATAAATAGCACCTAGACCCAAGTTGTACCTTCCAACTCAAGCTTTACCTTCCAATGAACATTAAAAAAACTAGCATGCAACATAAGTAGGCCACAAGCTATATGCAAGGTTGAGATTTGACGTTCACCCCTGCCTATCAATTAAAAATTCAATGACGGTTTACCTTTATTTTAGACCTTCCAATAACATTTAAAAAAATATTTAACTAGAATATATATTTTTTTATAATCTCTTTTTACAACAATTGAAATTGTTTTATTTCTCTCTCTCATATATATTATTCTAGAAATATATGCACAATTTTTACTTGCAGTTTTATCACCCTCATTGTATGTTGTTTCCCTCAAGGTAAAAATTGAAATTACAATTTCCCAAGAGGTAAAACAATAATTTCCATTATCTTGAAGGTAAAACTGATAAAATTAAAATTAAAACAATAATTTCAATTGTTCTATGTTGTTTCCCTGAAGGTAAAAATTATCAAGACAATTGGATCCTCTTCAAAGCCAGATGGATGTGTCCTTAAAATCCAATTACTTATTATCACAGCAATGGTTTTTTTGTGTAGTGGTTATAGGCTCATGTAGGTGTAAGCATGTAGTTGTTATGGGCAACCTATAGGTGGAAAGCCTGTAGTTTGGCAGTTGCTACGGGTAACCTATAGGTGAAAGCTTGCAGTTGCTATGGGCAACTTGTAGGTGGAAAACTTGTAGATTGGCAGTTGTTACAGGGTGAAAACCCCTTGTTGTGGGCTCCTCTATAAGTATAAAAGATCCATAAATATGGACATTTTCTTAGAATTTAATTATAGATTAAAGATAAAAACTCCATGAAATTCAATAACACAAACCTAAGATTATAGTGAAGTGGTGCAGCCATTATGTCATACACTTAGTCATGGCACCCAGGTGCTTATCATTGGCAATGACTGTCTAGGTATGGCATTTACTATTTAGTCTTCCCCTATGTAGAAGGGCAATGACTCTAAGAGGGAAAAACTCATGCTCTATGAATGTAATACTTGTGTCTAGGATTCAAGTGTGTGATAGTCTATTTGTGTACATTAAAAACTCAAATAAAATTATAACAATAAAAATTGTAATAAGATAAAAACTTTTGGTGCAAGATAGTTTACAATGTAATAATTATTCTTGATAGGAAAAAAAATCTATATTCATGACAAAATAGTATAGATTTGTATTTTTTAACAGAAAATTGATCATGGTCATGCTTTGTTAGACCATACAATTTTTGTAGCAGTTATGATTGCAAATTTGTAGGTTATTACAAATTTGTGAATAGTTTCACTACCACTTCCAACATACAACTACCTATATCAGGGAAGGCAAGTACAGGAAGCATAACTATGCAAATGCCAATTTCAAATGGCCTGAAATCCCTCCATTATTACTACCTAATTCCCAATGTGGACTCTCATCAATCCCATAAAAATCAAACCCTGACCCATTGCATTCGAAAAGCTAAATCCTTCATCATTTCATCAACAATTTTACCCTCTTCTTTGTATTCACCTCACAATTTTATTACTCCTTTTTGAAAATCTAATATCCCATAGGTTCATAGATCGAATCACCTCAAGGCACTGAGGATATCACAGCAATCAAAAAATGTCCTCGACATAGAAGGAATAGAGGAAGTCACAGTAGAGAAGCTAAGTCCACAATCTACAAGTACCAATTTTTTCAAGGAATAATATAAAAATAAAAATAGAAAAAAATATTTTCAATCGTAAATGTTATTGTCATCTGATCAATGCAACAACAATACAATTTAAATTACAGAAGATGACGATTGAGATTCATAAGAACTTATAGCATTGGAAGAAGAGTTGTTTGAGTGGTGGAGAGGGGGTTTATTTTCGCCTTCACCGTGGTTCTACATATAAACAAGTAGAGCTTCATTACTGCCCTTTTCTTCATACATCCAAACAGAGCATTTTCAAAATTGATTAACATAAAAATAGAGTATAGAATGGCATTTGGAAGACTCTAGAAACATGTAGAAAGAGAGAGAGAAAAAAAGAATTGAATGCATTAGATGTTTGAAGTAAGTGAACAACAACAAGCAATAAATGAGTTAGATAGACGTGTCACACAACTAGAAGCAACAGCAAGAAATAAATTAGGTAGATGGATCGGGAGGCAACTGACAATGGAGGTGCACGTATGTGAACAGTGGTAATAGATTAAAAACATTTTAATGCAAACTGACATCTAAATTAAAAAAATATTAGAAAAAGAATATAAAGTCAATGTCCACCATCCGACACTTCTAAGGTTCCAAGTGGGCCCTATAAAGCTATAATAAAAAATGACAGGGACATTGGATATACAAACATCCTTTTAACGAGGTTCAGAAAAAATTGATAGTCTTTGGTGATGGTTTATAATAAAATAAAACCATAAAATCCATTCTAAACCTTTAAAAATGTTTGAGACAGACATCAAATCTCAAGACTGGCTATATGTAAACCCCTTCCCTTTTTCCCAAGTATAACCCTATGCTAAAGTAATTTACACACAACACTCAACAAATTGGTACTTTTTTATGCAAAGAAATAATAGAAAACATACTTGAATTTATGTAAGGTCAAAATTTCGCCTTCCTTGTGTAGTTACTCTTTTGTTTCATGTAACTTTTGCTTTTTAATTTTTGTTGTCATGAAAATGAACTACTACTTTCCAAACTTTCAATTTATTTTTAATAATTTTTTATTAATTTTAAAATTTTATCTTTATAACATTAAAATATTACATATTTATATAGGATCCATAAACATGAGAAGGGAAGGAGAGAGAAAAGGAAAGGAAGCAAGAATATATATTATAATATATATTCTTGCTTCCTTTCCTTTTCTCTCTCCTTCCCTTCTCATGTTTATGGATCCTATATAATACTCGTTTATTATGTATCTAAGAAAGTTAATTCGCAAAATATTCTTACCACAATAAATGTTGAATATCGATATAAGTACTGTGTCGCGGCACGCGGTGAGGGGCAATTTGAATGACGTCAGAAGGCAGGTTTGCACAGACGTTTGAGTACAATAATGTTATCAATTTTGTTGAAGTACGTCGTGTATGTTGAATCAATGAGCAACTTGTGGCGAATTTTTTCTTGTCAATTTGCGGCGGCAGGCATAACAAATAAGTGATTCCACGAATATGGTTGAACGTTGCTGAATCTACCAAAACACTTCTTTACCCATTTATTTTCTTATTTTGCTAATTTACTTTCCAGGTCACAAAATTTCCATGCATTATACAGCTCCTGTCATTATAATGTTTTCACCCTGCCTATTTTCATCATCCTAAACACAGTTCCAGAGTAAACATTAGCATTTCCTTGTATTGAATAGAAAAGTTATAATATCAATTTAAAACCCATAAACAGACTCCAAATTTCTTGAGGAACAGGAAAAACACTGCAGAGAAAATCATAAAAGATCGATCAATAGAAACCGAGTGAGAGGCCCAAAATAAATATATATTGTATCCAACAAAATGTAGAATAAAGTTCTGTTGTAACCAACAAAATATAAACTTCAAATTTTGTCTCAACTATTTGATAAAAACGGGGGTTGGGAAAGGAAGGCACAAAATTTGATAAAACTTTACGTAGTGGTACTCAGCCCAGAGCGATTGCATCGTCTCACAGGTAATTGCTTTCAGATCATATTTACAAATGTTATTTAAGAAGTAAATGTTAGAAACTGAAGATTAACAGGGGATTATTTCTCCACTTGACACTTAACTGCCTGTTGCGCCTCCCTTTTCTGTCCGCTCCTTCTCATGCATGCATAGCAGTTAACAAACAGTTAGAGAACAGTTAGTTCAAATAATTAAACAGCAGTCTTACTCCTTGCTCAACTTGCATGCAGTAGCAGTTGAAGTTAGTTTTAGATAAGTTAATGATTAGTCTATTTTCAGTTTGATTTGCCAAGAAAATCTATTTAAAGATCTCTAGGGCACAGTATTATAACAACAAGATCAAGAAGATCAAGAGAATCAAGAAAATCAATAAAATTCTTGTTTTCAGCATTGCCTTAGCAATCTGTTTTGTCTCGGTTCTATTTGTTGTTTTTATATGTTCTTATTTTCTCCTTCAAACTGGTATCAGAGCCAATAACCAACGTGGACGCAGCAGCAGCAGTTAGTTGTGAAAGGAGAAGCACAATCAGGTTAAGGAAAAACACAGCAGTCAAGAGGAAAGTCAAAGCACAGCAGCGCATCGTACGGATTTTTGACACATCATCAAATCAGAGCTAGCATAGTAGCAGCAAGGAAGCATAGGAGAATTTCTAGTCTGCTATTTTTGAATGCCGTAGCATTCTATTTGAAGTACCACACTCCTACAAAGCATCGTAGAGAGACAGCTTGGGAGAGTTCGTTGCAACTACAGCCAGGGGGAGAGCGCAGCGAGTTGGAAGGAACCAATTTAAAGAGCGGTGAAAATGATTTGTTGTTTATCTGTCAGAAAATGGTAAGCAAAACCATTGAGATGTAAAGAAGAACATTGTATTGAAGAAGCTCGTTGAATGAGCCAAGCAAAGCTTTTATTGTGGGAGAAGAGCCAGAAGAAGAGGCTGGAGAAGTGCAGCCACCCCAGCGAGGAGGAGAAGCAGCTATTTAGAGAGAGTGAGCTGGCACGCTAAAGAAGATTAATAGAATCTTGTTTTTATGATTGCTGCAGCAATTTAAGGGTTTCTATTATTATTTTTTTGTTATTATTTGTCTTTTGTCTCAAATAGGCCGACGTGCCTTGATCTAATCCCCTGGTAGAAATAGTCTAAAACACATTGGAGGATGGAGAATATACACAAATTGCAGCTGATATTCATTGTGGTCTTTCAGCGTGAGACATGGCAATGAATAATAATATTTCTCAGCCTCAAATTCTCATTTTTAATGGTAAAAATTACTATTTTTAGGCAATTAAAATGAGAACATTGTTTTACTCACAAGATGTTTGGGATTTGGTAGAGAATGGTTTTGTAGAACCACAGGATGAGGCTACCCATCAGGGATTAACTCAAGCACAAAAGGAAGAGCTTAAAGAGAACAGAAAAAAAAGATGCAAAAGCTTTATTTCTAATCCAACAAGCATTGGATGAATGTATTTTTTCCAGAGTTGCAGCAGCAACGAGATCCAGATCGGCATGGAAAATCTTGGAGACTACCTATAAAGGTAATACAAAGGTAAAAATTGCTAAATTACAATCTCTTAGGAGAAGTTTTAAAAATTTGCAAGTGAATGATTCAGATTCAATAGACCAATTTATGGGTCAAGTATTGAATATAGTGAATCAAATTAGATCTAATAGAGAAACTATAATAGATCAAAAGATCATATAAAAAATACTCAGGAGTTTACCCAGCAAATTTGATGCAATAGTTGTAGCTATTGAGGAAACCAAGGATTTGGAACCGTTATCAGTAGATGAATTAATGGGTTCTTTATTAACACATGAATTCAGAATGAATAGGAATAACAATACTTCTCTTGAGAATGCTTTCAAGTCACGGGTATCATTTGGCAGAGGAAGAGGAAGAGGAAGAGGAAGGTCAAACTTCAGAGGAAGAGGCAGAGGCAAAAATAGAAGGAACAATCCAGATCAAGGTGAAAACAATAATCAAAACTATAGTAATAGAGGACGTGGCAACAATCACTTCCAGTAAAGTTCGCAGAGGTTTGATAAATCTAACATTCAATGTTATTATGCAAAAAATATGGACATTATGCAAGTGAATGCAAAAAAAAACAAGGAAATGTGGACAAGCAGAATGCTAATTACTCAACTGAATGTAGTTCTAGTCTTGGAAGCTTATTTCTCACTTGTCATGTTACTCAAGAAAATGTTAGAGATATTTGGTTCTTAGATAGTTGATGTAGTAATCATATGATAGGGAATAAGGAATTTTTTTCTAGTCTTGATGATTCCGTAAAATTTGAAGTGAAATTAGAAAATGATAACAAAGTGGATGTAATGGGTAAAGGTGTAATAAATGTTTTGGCAAAAAATGGTGAAAGAAGGTTTATACCTGATGTTTATTTTGTACCTGGACTAAAGCATAATCTTATGAGTATTGGACAGTTAGTATAGAAAGGTTACAAAGTATCCTTTATGGATAATGTTTGCACAATACTAGACAAGTTTCCAAGTGATAGGTTGATAGGAAAAGTGGAGATGACCAAGAATTGGATGTTTCCTCTTCGAATTCAGTGCATACAAGGAGAAGAGGAAGCCCACTTCAAAACCATGCATATAGACCAATCATGGCCATGTCACTTAAGGTATGGACATTTACATTTTGGAGGTTTGAATTTGTTACAAAAAAAAAATATGGTGAAGGGATTACCACCAATAAAATTGCTAGGAAGTACATGTGAAAGTTGCATTCTAGCAAAACAGCATAAAGAGAGCTTTCCAGTAGGAGCCTCATATAGAGCAAAGTTAATATTGGAGCTAGTCCATAGTGATTTATGTGGACCAATGCAAATTCCATCATTTGGAGGTAGTACTTATTTTTTAACCTTCATTGATGACTTTAGCAAAAAGATGTGGATATATTTTCTCAAAAATAAGTCTGAAGCCTTTGGAAAGTTTAAAGAATTCAAGGCTATGGTTGAAAAGTAGAGTGGCCTTTACATCAAGGTACTTAAATCAGATAGAGGAGGTGAATATATGTCTAATGAATTTCAAGATTTTTTCAGATATCATGGCATTAAAAGGCAACTGACTACAAGGTACACACCATAGAAGAATGGTGTAGCAGAAAGAAAGAATAGAACAATCATGGAGATGGCTAGAAGCATGTTGAAGGCCAAACATTTGTCAAATGAATTTTGGGTATAAGCAGTAACATGTGTAGTATATATTCTGAATAGAATCCCAACAACGAGTGTCAGAGATTGAATTCCACAAAAAACTTGGAGTGGTAAGAAGCATAGTGTACATCATTTCAAAAATTTTGGTTGTATTGCATATTCTCTTATACCATCTAAATTCAGAAGAAAACTTGATGATAGAGGTGATAAATGCATTTTTATTGGCTATAGTGAAGAATCAAAGGCTTATAAGTTGTATAACCCTATTTAAAAGCAAGTGATTATTAGTAGAGATGTTGAATTTAAGGAAGAAGAAGCATGGGATGGTAGCACCATCACAATTTGAGACCAATTCCACAAAATGAAGAAGAATCTGAAGAACAAAAATTGCAAGGTGATCAATCCTCTCTACAAGCAAGAACAAGCACTCCAATAAGAACACATAGGAGCTTAGAACAAGGTGAATCATCCGGTCATGCATGTCATCCTACTCCAAATTCACAAGTAAGTGATGAATCAGATCCAACTCTTGCCACTTTAAGATCAAGATTTAAAGGTAAGAAAATGAGAACGTGAATGAAATTTATAATTAAGAAGAAAAAAAGTTAGATTTGTGTTCAAATTTTAATCTTTTCACTCATGATCCTATGTATTATGAAGAAGTAGCTAATGAGGAACATTGGATAAAAGCAATGGATGAAAATATGAATGTCATTGAAAGAAATCAAACATGGGATCTAACTAATTTACCTAAAGGTAAGGATTGCAGAGGAGTCAAATGGGTTTATAAGACAAAATTTGATGCATAAAAAAATGTTGAAAAGCACAAGGCAAGGTTAGTAGCAAAAAGTTTTGCACAAGAACATGGAATTGACTATAATGAAACATTTGCTCCATTTGCTAGACTTGATACTGTTAGAATGGTTTTAGCAATAGCTGCTCAAAATAATTGGAATGTATATCAAATAAATGTCAAATCAGCTTTCTTGAATGGTTTCCTAGATGAAGAAGTGTATGTGAAATAGCCACCAGGTTATGAGGTGCATGGACATGAAGAAAAAGTTTACAGATTGAAGAAAGAACTTTATGGTCTCAAGCAAGCACCAAGAGCATGGTATAGCAGGATTAATTCATACATGACAAACAATGGATTCAACAGAAGCAATAGTGAACCTACGTTGTACACAAAAATCAACAAAGAAGGTCAGATTTTGATTGTGTGTTTGTATGTTGATGATTTAATTTTCACTGAAAATTTGTCTATAGACACATTTAAATCAGCAATGAAGAAAGAATTTGAAATGACAGATTTGGGATTAATGAAGTACTTTTTGGGCATAAAAGTTGTACAATCAGATAAATGAATTTTTATTTGTCAAACTAAAAATGCAAAGGATGTGTTAAGAAGGTTTAAGATGTTGAATTGTAAACCAGCACCTACACCAGTTGCTACAGGGACCAAAATTAGCAAAGAAGACAAAGGGTCTAATGTTGATTCTAAAACATTCAAAAGTCTAGTTGGTAGTTTGATGTATCTTACAACTACAAGACCAGATATCACGTATGGGGTCAGTTTAATCTCTAGATTCATGGAGTCACCAAAAGACTCACATTGGCAAGTTGGAAAGAGGATATTGAGATATGTGGCATGATCAACAGAATATGAAATTTTATATTCCACAACTAATGTTTTTAGTTTAATTGGTTATATTGATAGTGATTTTGCAGGTAGCATTGGTAACAGGTAGAGTACTTATGGACATGCCTTTCTTTTAGGAAGAGGTGTGATCACATGGGCATCCAAAAAGCAACCTATAGTGACACTTTCATCAACTGAAGCAGAGTATGTAGCAGCCACATCAGCAGCATGTCAAACAACTTGGATGAGGAGAATATTGATAGATTTATTACAAGCACAGAAGGAGTCAACACGAATCTTTTGTGACAACAAATCAACAATTGCATTGTCAAAAAATCATGTTTTTCAGAAGAGGAGCAAGCACATTGATACAAGATTTTATTTTATCAGAGAGTTAGTGAACAATGGAGAAATCCATCTGGAATTCTGTAGATCTGAAGACCAATTGGTAGATATATTCACAAAGGCATTAGCAAAGGAGACCTTTGATTATCTAAGACAAAATTTAGGCATTGTAAATGCTGAAGTAGTTAGTGGTAGAAATTAAGGGGGAGTGTTAGAAACTGAAGATTAACAGGAGATAATTTCTCCATTTGACACTTAACTCCCTGTTGCACCTCCCTCTTCTATCCGCTCCTTCTCATGCATGTATAGCAGTTAACAAAAAGTTAGAGATCAGTTAATTCAAACAATTAAACATCAGTCTTACTCTTTGCTCAGCGTGCATGCAGTAGCAGTTGAAGTTAGTTTTAGATTAGTTAAGGATTAGTCTATTTTCAGTTTGATTTGCCAAGAAAATCTATTTAAAGATCTCTTGGGCAAAGTATTGTAACAGCAAGATCAAGAAGATCAAGAGAATCAAGAAAATCAATAAAATTCTTGTTTTCAGCATTGCCGTAGCAATCTGTTTTGTCTCTGTTCTATTTTCTGTTTTTATATATTCTTATTTTCTCCTTCAGTAAACCCACTTCTGCTTAGCAAAAAGTGGCTAAAATGTGCAGTGGCCACATTTTAACTGTAGAATCTGTACTTTCAAGGATATCAAATGCCGAGTTATATGGAACATCAACAGTTTTGATCAATGCTGTCAAAACTGTCACCAAGTTAAAGAAATACATGAATGATCGGTTTCTTAAATTGTAAAATATTATTGATACAAAATAAACATAATGATTGTAGTTAAAAGTCTGTATTTACCCCAAACGTAGTTCAGGATGTAGATACTGGTCAACTTCACTAAGATCTATTTGATTTGGATGTAGAAAAAGCGCAGGAGTTGGAGGGACCAAATTAAAATAATTTGGCTCATCTTTCCTAAAAGCTTTTGGGTCCAAATAGACAAATAGAGACCCTGCATGACAATTATGCAGCTGAGGAATCAAAGAATTATATCTGTTAAACATACCGTTTGCTCTATATGGGCTATTCTTTCAAGCTGAAGTTCGTTCTGTAGGCAAAAGAAATGGCATTAGAATTCATAAAGCATACTGTAAATTTTTTTTACTACATTAAATAAAAATCTTACCTCTCCTTCCATTTTCTGAATCTGAAATTTCAAGAGACATTAAGAAAGCGAATTAGGAAATATAAAGTGAGATTTAAATCTATTTGGAGCTACGGCACGATACACAGTATTTAAACATTAAAAATATAGTATATTAATAATCGTACCCTCCTTGAACTCTCTTGATCTCGTTGAATAACTTTATGCATAACTTGAACCTTTTAAATAACCAGACTTAAACAAGATTTAGGAAATGGAGGAATAATTTTACTACATCTATTTTTTAGATATAAAGGAACTGATTCGGTAGTGTTAAGTGTTATTTTAGACTGAATTTAGTGTGTCAATGAAAAGAGGCAAGGTCGTTTTTTCTTTAAAGAATCTTCCACAACATATGATAGATTTCTTGGAACACTACTCACTCGTCTTGATCTGACCCTGGATATGCCACCATTTAAATACTCTTCAAGAATGCGTAGCTCATTCAACGACAACTGAGCGAGATCCTCACCCATCATATACCTGTTTATATCTACAAAAAAATTCTTAGTGCTCACGGAATGATCCAATTAAATTTAAAAGTAAATAATACCTGATAGTAGTTTAAAGTCTCTCATTCTCTCGACGTAGAGTCCTAATCTCGGAAGGAGTGTTCTGTTATTTTGTTTAAATCATGAAAACCATCAATCGCTTTAATATAGAGAATACGGAATTTTTTTAAACGGCATAACCAATAAAACTGCACAAAACAATAAAAGTAACCTGCATGTTTGTTGGATTGTCGATTTTCTTAATTTCAATCTTTCCTCTCCCCATTTTCTCATATAAGAGACACATATTAACAGATATATTTCCAAATGGAGCAATGGATACGCAGAGCTTCAAACCTTAGGATCCTTAAATGGACCGAAGAGGCGGCCATAAAGTAAAGGGGGAGTTTGGTCAAAAGTTGTATCCAAAAGATCTGTTTTTTCGGAGATGGCCCATGCTAGAGGAGGAAGTATAACTAACATTTTGACAGTCTGTGTACTTTGTTTACTTTATTAAAAATATTGCCAAGTGTTTGATGTAAGTACACAAACCTTTACGTTTGGCAGGCTGGAGTTGGACCACTCTAGATATAGCCTGTCTCGATCTGCCTAGTAGTACTTCCATTGAAAAAAACACCTTAAAAACTGTACTATTCCCCGAATAATTGAGCGAATTTTGGACATTTAAGGATGTTTCGTTCATTTGACCATGCCAAATTACAGTAATTTTTATTTAAGTTGTTTAAGATGAATAAACATTCGGTTTACATTAAGTTTCCAGAGCTTTAAAACATTTATTCATTTGAATCAATATACGTGCAATAAAAATTCATGATTAAATACCACAATATCTTCAAAGTACTTTAATAATGGCATTGTCTACTACATTTTATACCTCGTATCAAAAGTAGGACGCTCTGTCATATGTGGTAGAACAATGAGGTAGTTTTGATAACCAAAGGATTTGGTTAGTAGATTAAATTAAGAAAAATAAATAAATTTTCAAGATATTAAATATAGATGGGTGAAAACTTAGTTATAAGAATGAAGATCTAAAACATGAAGTTCAAAAGGTTCACATTTTAGAGTACTCTGGGAGTGCAAGACAAATGTATTATCATAGAACCACTTTCAAGAAGCGGAAAAACACCATCACTAAAAACTTTAGCCATCAATCACTAGAACACCCTTCAAGCACTAAACAAAGAACACTATTCATAAAACATTGACGATGAGTGAACCTAGGACAAAATATATGACTTCTCCAAGCCACTCAAACATAAACAATCCAAGAAGCTAGAATAGAAAGGAAGACTTAAGACTATAATAAATATTCCAAAAGCTAGACTACCTATTCCCTCGATAACATCTTGAAAAATGGAAAGTTGTCAATAAGTCCAATCTCTTCTAATTAATTTGTTTCATTCTTCTTAAGGAGGGGAGATTCACAGTGCCATTCTTATTTGGGAAGAAGGCAAAGAGCTCCAAAGTTAACAAATAATTTCACTCATGAAAATTGTGAGAGAAAGAAATATCTTAAAAAATAAAATGACATGGAAAATATCTATAATAATTACATTCAACTACCATTGATAAAATCTTCTTTAATTAACAACATTAATAATTGAGAAATGTAATGTTAATTAATAAACACACTTAAAATATAAGTAACTTATTTTAATAATAATGTCATACATCTAATGCAAAAAGATGGTATCTCAAAAAGATGAAGTTAAAAACCTAACCAAAATATCAAATCCATATCAATAATCATAATCAGCTTACAAGCCAAGTTCCCTTTATGTGATGACTTAACATTATCCTCAAAGTAGTATATGAAGGGTTTATAAAATCATAGACCATAATGTCCATGATAACATTTGCATGGTAAGAGCGATAAAGTAAGATGGAGTCACTCGTGGATAATAGATGGGATAAAATCTTTACTAGAAGTAACATTTTATGGATGGGCTAGTCCACGGATATAACTTATATTTATAATTTTGTGGTCCGTAAACAACAAGGAATGATAACAATTCGCGGAGACAATCACGATCACCAAATTCAAACCGTAATAGAATCTAATAACAATTTCTCTAAATTTAATTAGTTGCTCAATGGAGACAAGATTAAGACCCAACGTCGTCACATTCTCAAAATGGTTTTCCCATTACAATAAGATAAGCAAATTGACTTCTATAGTGAGGAACCGAAGACACTTTTATCCTATTAATAATATAAATGTTAACTCTTATTTCAAGATTTTTGCCAAGTTTTCCTAGAGCTATAACTTTTTAGGTTTTCTAAATTCCTTCTTTAAAGGGTATTAATACGAATTTTATGGGTATTCAATCCCTTTTCTCAAATATCTTTTCGTTATAAGAAAACAATTTTAATAATAAGTACTACGTAGAATTTATATATACAATTGATAAAATAATGACTTCGGGATATAGAAGAGATAGCTTATTTATTATATAATTAAATATAAACAATTACATGTACAAAATAATATAAATAAAATGTAGAATTAAACATATGCTTCTAGACATGCTTATAGAGTAGTTATATTCACTCCAAGATAAATATACTCAAACAAGACAACTTGACTTATTAATATGTATAGAATTAAGTCTATAATATTCATCTTTGTTAAGAGCCTACCAATCACTTTTTGATATTAACTATATAGAAATCAATAGGTACAACTCAAATTAAATTCTTAAAATGATAAAAGGTTAACCAGTTGGGATTTAGCTTTGACATGCTACTCATTTTTTAAGATTTCCAACCAAACACCAACTATCTACTAGTTTATAATATGTTCATTGTACTCGAGGAAGCCATATATTCTTCCACATAATAATGTATGAAGTTATAATTATAAATTTAAGAGACTTAATCCTATTATAATGGCATAGATGCAGGTTAATATGATGTAATAGAGATTTTAAGAATTTCTTCTATTTTAGAGAGAAGAATATGCACCACCCTTGTAAACTTATATTCTAACCATAATTGCTAACAACAATATGCATTCAAGGTTTACAAAACTTTTAGATTTATCACAAATAATGTGCTTCCCTTTATTAAAAGAAGAATGTTATATTCTTTAACATTGATTAATTTGCTTCCTCCAATGTATTAAAAATCATAATGAAGGTGTCATGTTATATTTTAAATACGTATGGTAAGGAAATTCATATATAAAATTGATTCATTCATTTCAATTATTAGTTAACCTAAGTAGGATCTTTAACCACTTTTAATGATCCATATGAGAGCTCCAATGCAAAATTGGTATCAAACCAAACACATCTTCCTCCAAATATATACGTAACAATTAAAAGTAGTTAGCATAATAAAGTTTACCCTGAATTATTTAATGTAAAAGTAAACTTTATATTATCCTTCACAGAGTTAGAATTAAACTAACATTGATGTTTCCAATAACCTCCTTAAAATCACTGTTTAGGAAGATTTTTACTATTAACCATTACTATTACTAATATATTAGTCTATCACAATTTTTTTTTGAAAAATTGGAACCACATGGGTTTTATTTCAATTAGAGTTTCTTACCTGAAAAACTAGTTTTAAATTCAAAAGTAACCAATCCTTCCATTAAAATGTTTAAGAACTGAGCAAGATGAGTTAACACTTTAGCATCTCATGAATGTACCATAAACTAATTTATTTTTTTAAGAGGATTAGTTTATAATTATTTCAATTTGCGTTTCTCAAATATGACGTTCATAATTCACTAAAGTAGAAAGATACATCATTTTAAATTGTATTCAACTTAGTGATTCAAAGTTATCAAGTGAATATTGTATCTCCTTTCTATTAAAACACATTCAAAGACTTGATAAATTTAACCAAAAACAAGTAGCTCGAGCACGTCTTCTCCAAATATATTTTTGTAACTAATATAGTAGCTTCCAGGACTATAACCATAAAAATGAAGGATGTTTTCTACGCTTATATTCACACGAGATAACACAATGCTCTCTCTTAACTTAAATAAACTCCAATGAGCATACGTTAATATATGATAATTAATTAGCATAGTTAATTTGTCCTCCTCAAATATTACTGAGACGATACAATGATAAAAATTTATGTATAATTTTACCTTTAACTTTACATAAACAGAAAAATCAATAGCATTAATAAGTGTCATGTAATATCATTTTAAATATTCAACTAATGATGCATCAAAGGTAAAAATACTCCACCCTCCACATTCTGCACCAGCACCATGAGAAGCATCTAGTCAGGTTATGTTTTTTTATTATATTAATCCAAATACAATTATATAGTGACCAGGTTATTATCTAATCCTCCATAATTGTCACATAAAATTCTATAGTCACCCACATATAATCAAGATTCACTTAGTAATAATTTCACATGTTAGTTGTCTTGTAGGATACTTGAATTCATATTTCAACCATATTATTAATAACATTATTTTCTCTTCTAGACATAAGAATATTCCATACTGCCATATGGCCTAAGGAATATAAATGGCACCAAGTTAATGGATTAAGATGAATATAAGAAATTGTCTTCTATCGTATTAAATTTCTTCTTATTATGAGGCGGTGGTAAACTTGTATGTGTATGTGTATGTGTATGTGTATGTGTATGTGTATGTGTATGTTTCACTTAGATACTTATTAATATATTTAATATAATTTTATAAAATTTTATTTAATTGGTCAATCTTTCACTTCAATATGTAAATGGGTTATTATCCTTTTAATTTTTTACAACTTTTTTTTTTTTTGGATATATAAGGGAATCAGTTATAATCTTTCATTATCTCTACTTAGATGTGAATTTCTACTCTAGTGGTACCACCTTCATGCTTCATCCAGCTTGGCTCTCACCACTAAGCTTCTGATATTGGTTTACAACCACTATAACCTCTACCTCACCTCGGTTAACATGGCCTAGAGTGAGGGAGACTCCTGGTGGCTCGATTTAGAACTATCATCTTCAGGGTAATATACACTTAGTGAAATTGGGTCAATATACTCTTGTTACCCCAACATGGCTTGCCTCTAAGGTTTTGAACCTAGATCTCCTCTTGGTAAGCATCAAGAACATACCAATCCACCCAACCTTTGGGACTAAATCTTCGCAACTCTTAAAAAAAGCAAAATAAGATAGAAATAACTCAAATAGCATACTCTAAATTAAAAATAGTGTAATAAAAACAAAAAAATCATGTTTTTAACCATTTAAAGAGTAGCGGGAATTATAATGTTCCTATAAATAAACACAAAGTAATAGTTTGTGATGTTATAAAATCACTGACATAAATCTTAGACATCCATCTCAATAAATAAAAAATAGATTGTCTCAATCCAAAATAACATAATGATATTGTTATAAACAATAAAGTGCACAGATTGATTATTCTGAATGATTAATAGGTTTTTTCTCGAGATATTTAAAGTTCATAGATACCATGCCTAAACAAAATAGATACTCTCCCATGCCAAAGCTCCTCCATCTCACCCTATTCTTATGCCCCCCTATTCTAGCCCATTCCAAATTGACCTGGTAAAGGATATTATGATTTTTTTTTACCTTGTCTCGCTTATCATGGTGAATTTGCTTCATAGATAAGTTGTTGGTTAGAAAATGCCACACTTGCATTGTTGACTTCCTAGGACCACCTTTGGGAACTTTCCAAAAATGTAATACATAATTTATTATAAGAATGTAGTTAATTATTTATTCCACTCAAATATCCTCCAAGGCATTGGTCTTCTCACATTTTGTATCTCTACCCACTCTCATTTACCAAGATAATTAATAAAAATGGTCTACTTCATGGTTAGATAATAAAATTAACTTAATAATTATATGTTGAGATATAAGGCATTAGCATCCTCATCTTTTAACTCCCTAGGTCCTTTCATTTACTAAGATAATTAATAAGGAATAGTCTATTTCAAGGTTAGAAAATACAATTAACTTAATGTGTATGTAAGGATATATATACTCTATGGACAAGATCATCTTATTTTATCATTAAAAAAAGTAAAGATTGTTGGATGAATATCAACCATTGTATAGGCCAACAATGTAAACATGGAACCATCCAAACCTCATATCTTATGTACATCCAATCATGACATTAAGTAAGTATACTTACACACATACGTTAGTGTGGAGAAATATTCATGGTTCAAAGTAGAAGATAATAATTCTAAGATACCAAGAGGTATAAAGAGTACATCATTTAATGATATCCACTCTTATTAATGAGGAATTTAAACATGGTTTTTTTCTTAGTTACAAGTTCATAGTGCCCTTGATATTGTTTCCACCTACCATATCACCAGGGACTACTTGTGTTTGATACCCACAAAAAGTATAGAAGATTATGGAGATGCCTTGATAATAAATTAACATCATATTGCTCCATTGAGATCTCATCATCCTAATTTAAGGATTCATTAATTAATTGTACTTCATTGTAGATTTACTAGGTAGGAATGAAACCATCTCTCATTAAGTGTCCTTGCCAATTTGTAGAAGATGATTCTTAAATCTTATTTATGCTCATTACACCTCTTCCAAGGTTTGAAAAACATGATGAAGGTAGCATATTATACCCTATGTGAAGTATACGACATGAAACACTGATTGGGGTCACATGTAAAATTTTACTATTCACATTATTAGCCACATTATTAGTTTAAAAAATCACATATGCATCCATAATTACCTACAAGGGTTATACTAATGGTTACATGCCAAAGAATATTATTACACACCTTTTTGTCTATTGATGCTCAAGTTGATTGAGAAGATAAATAAATACAAATTAAAGGTCCTATGATAAAGGTGCCAACAACTGCTACCATATTATCTCCAACCATAGTCAACTTGTAATCCATGGTAAAACACTATGTAAGATAATAGCAACTAATCATACTACCACAATCATAATATCAATATGTAATGTCCCTTTTGATATGTCATAATTAAAACAACTAAAGAAGATTATTCAAATGATCATAATCAAAAGGTGAATACATCAAGGATGGTTAGGGCTGCTTCGAATCGTATACACATGTGAAGGCTGAAAAAATAAAGGACAATGTTGATATCCTCATAATTTCATTTCATAATAAGTGGGTAATTAGACACCCTTCCCATTATAAAAAATCATCATTTATTTGAATAATAGACTCATACCACTCTTAAAATTAGTAATACAAATTGATTTCCTACCTCTCAAATGAAAATGGTATTTTATCATTTAATTTAATAATGGTGTCAGGTTCTCCAAATCAGGTCAATGAAGTCCCTTAAAAATGAAACTATTCCTAAATTATAGATATATTCTCTTTAATTTTTATTTAAATTTGATCATATTATCCAATCAACTCAATAATTATAAAATAAAATGTTCTTTTATGAGAAATTTTCTAATAATAAGCATCCTCATTTCAAATTATTCACTTTGTTAAAATCGACATCACAAGAAAGGTTTCTCAAAGCCTATACTCAAGTTATTATGTTTCAAATAATCCCATATGCTGAAGTAAATTCTCTTAGGATATAAGTCAAACACTAAAATATTTGAAACTACTCAAGTATCATGAGTTAAGTATGAATTTTTCAACAAGGTGGCATATATATTTTGAACCATATTTAGACATTCAATAAGACATTAAAATATCAACCATAACATCAGAAAAAAAAAAAAAAAAAACTATAAGTATCAATGACAAGGTATGAACTATAAGTAATAAATCCACATCATGTATCAAGGGAATATTGTGGCATTTTCCACTATTCTCATCATAGAAGTATGAAATATATTTAAATCTATGTGTGACCACTCATAATAGTAGATGTTTAAGACAAAAAATACATATGCATATGATGTCTATACTAATTATAATGCATTTATTCATCTATGCATTCACCAAAAATCATATAATAATCATAATTTTATAGAAATATATCAATAAATTATCTTATTATCTTTCCACTTTATCTCTTCCCACATGTATTTCAAGGTATATATTAGTTTGATTATGAATATACAACATAAATATTCATAATTAATTCAATAAAATAAGCTCTTGCCAACCCATGACTCATGTCATGGCCATATGATACAAGATCGATGCATCCATTTTTTTTATATATCCAATTACAAGTGTATCACGCATGCACACACACACGCACGCATCCACGCACGCACACACGCACACACACACACACACACACACACACACACACACACACACACACACACACACACACACACACACACACACACACACACACACACACACACACACACACACACACACACACACACACACACACACACACACACACCCACGCACGCGCGCGCGCACACACACACACACACACACACACACACACACACACACACACACACACACACACACACACACACACACAACCATCAAAAGTGAACCAACATGCAAATTCCATAGATGTAACATCAAATTAACCTTTATAACCACTAATTATTGTGTAGGTATCATTTGGATGATAAGAATGGAAATAGCATGCAACCTCCATGAAACTAAGTTCCTTCTGAAGTCCATCCATTAATGTGCATATATAAATATTATGATAGGAATGGAACTAGCACACAACCTCCATAGCCACAAGTTTCTCTTTGAGTTAAGATAATTTCATATATATATCATAATGATGACGACAAGAGAACCAACTATATCCTCCATGACCCCCAAAGTAAATATCTTTTATGTTAGTTTAGAAAAAATTTACTAATGTTGAGGTGTAGGTTGAAGTTGAAGAGCTCTTTGAGATGGCCTTATTTATTGTACTCTTCATCT
Source organism: Torreya grandis (assembly GCA_037957365.1). Classification (NCBI taxonomy): domain Eukaryota; kingdom Viridiplantae; phylum Streptophyta; class Pinopsida; order Cupressales; family Taxaceae; genus Torreya; species Torreya grandis. The sequence continues at coordinate 230,281 of JARHVA010007730.1, read as the reverse complement.
ATTGCTTTTGTTATCTATGATAAAATGATTTGATATTCTTCTTCTTCTAAAATTCAAACAAATCTATATAAATGTGTTTAATTAGTCTTATTATCCCAAGTAAATGTTCTCAAATCTGATGAAATATCTTCTCGAGTCTGAGTTATCTAGTTGATGTTACATTGAATAACTAGGGTCTACACTACCTGAATTATCATGAGATAATCTTCTCTTATGCATTTATTCATCATAACTATAAGGGAAATTTCTCCAGATTATAACCTAGCTTGAACTCTTTAGTTTATTTTGAAATTCTTTCAGGAAATGGTAGCACACATTTCCTCTATATCCAATTCTTCTCTAATGGAATAAAATTGAGTGTTAATCATCCTACTATCAAAGGCAAATGATCAAAGACTTGAATATAAATCTCATTTCAAGGCTTCATCCAAATTCAAGCTAAGTTAATGATCAGGATTATGAGAGCCTAAGATGGTCACATGATAATTCACTAATTATGAATAACTAGATGGTTTCTACGGGTTCTTTTACATTCTCAAATCCTTTGTATTCTTTTTAGATGATCAATTTACTGATTCAAAATAGATAGCACAATTTTTAATTGGAATGTAGAAACACTATCAGTGTCCCAATTTTTTTTTATTTGACACAATATCACTTTGGTTTGATGTTTCTTAGTTTAGGTTAGGCTAGTGAATTAGTCCTTGAGATGATGGTAGAGTCATCTAGACCAAAATGATAATGTGGGTAAAATTAAAGTTGTAAAAATTAACCCATGGTGAGAACCAAAAAAATTTGGCATGAAATTTTTTTAGGGGGACAAGTCATCATATTCACATCAATAGAATAGAGAATGAAGCCCCTCTCCTATTAAAAGTTGGAGATTCCTTTATTGAAAACCAAAATCATACTGAAAAACAAATATTTACAAGTAAAATTTTTAAACCATGGGGTTAGTATTTTAACCTAAAAGTTAAAAAAGGAGTTTTAGAAAGGAATGCATAGATAGAAAAATAAAATAATGGAGTGTTTCTAAATGATAGATTTGTCAATATAAACACTAAAGGTCGATGAACATATCAAAGGTAAAATTAACATTAAGGAAGAAATCTCTCTCATTGAATCGGTTGAAAAGACATACTTATGTTCTTAAGAACACAAAACATACACCAAAAAAATTACTTCATTGTTATAACAAAGATGAGCAACCCTCTATATTTTGAATATAAATAATAAATATATCATTCCTATTCCCATTGATATTCCTTTTATATATCCAAAATATAAATCAAAATTCTAAAAAAAATTGCAATCTAATTTCTTGGACTTAATATTTTAGAAATGATAACAATAGAAATAAATATTAATTACATTTAATTAAGAGAAAAAGACATAATCCAAAGGAGTTGCTAACACAAAGTTTAGAAACACCACTTTATAATAAATAATCTTCTAGAAAACTATGTAAATTTTTAATCTTGACATGTTTCAGATCCACTTCTGTGATCCTTCATCAGGTAAATAATTTATGTAGGAATAGAATAATAACACACTTTCAAAACTGGAGGAATATAACCGTTACAAAAAAGTTTTTAAAAACTAACCAGATAGCCATTATCCAAAAAAATCTAAAAACAAAAATTAATAAATCAATAAACAAAATAAAAATTAAGAAGTTGCCAAATTCATATTATTTAATAATTAATAATTATTAATTTAAATATATTTAAAGTATATTATAAAACTATAAATATTTGTTATAAAATTAAATAAATTTATTATTAAGAATTTATAGATTATTTAAAAAAATTGATTATTAATTTTACAAATATTTTTAAAGTTATTTTTAGAAATTATTTTATAACAATATAAAATATTTTGAAATTTTTATAAAGAGATTAAATTAATTTATTATTTAGAAAATATTATTTGGATTAAATTAGTTAACCAAAATTTAAATTTATTTCAATTACACTATAAAATTATATTAAAATTTATTTAAAAATTTAAAATTAAATTAATTTATTGTTTATAATTTATTATTTATTTATTTAAAAATTATTTGGTTAAGTTATATTGGTTGACCAAAATTTTTAAAGAAAATTTTAAGTTATAATCTTAAACAAAACCTATATTAAAACAATTAAAGAGAGATCATTAAAAATTCTAGTATAAAACAAGAAAACTAACTAAAAAGTCAACAAATATAAGTCTGAACACCATAAACCTACACCCTAGAAGAGCAAAAAACTAATTTTTACAAACTACCATATTATAAGCATGAGTGATCCCTAAGCCATCATCTCTATTTAAATTTTTAGGATTTTTCAATATTTCCATTGCTTCTCTTAACTTACGTTTATGGAAGTGATCTTCTGCTACAAAAATTTTTGCTTCCTCAATATTGATAGAATGTTTTGACTTAAATGAATGTTTGGTAAGAGCTGATTTTTCTTTCCTTTCAAGATGAATGTCTACAAAATGTTATTTAATTATATTTTTCACTGGTCTTCCCATCTCCCCTATGTATCTTATATCACACGAATAATCAACCTTATAGACTCCACTTCTAAGGTTTGGGTCCAACTTATTTTTAGCATACCCTAGCATCATGCACAATTTACTAACATGTAGAAACATGGAATGGATATTATGATAGTTGAGAATTTTAGCTAATTTATTGGAAATGCCTTCAACATAAGGAAGATCTGTTATGGGACTATCCACCAAAGACTCTTTGCTTTTAGTTCTGTTAATATTTTCTTTAACCTGCTTGATAGCCTTAGCTATTTTTTTACCCAAGTAACCATTAAACTCAAAAACTTGATTGAAGTGCATGATTTCATGATTGATGCTCTCTTCATCACAAATTTTGAAAGCCCTTGTAATTATAGTATTGATAACCCTTATTTTTTTAATAGGATGGTGATGGGAAGAGGCATGAAGGAAACATAAGTTAAGATAAACAATAGAAATATTAAAACATCCTAAAAATTTAAATAGAGATGATGGGTTAGGGATCAGTCATGCTTAGAAGAAGGTAGTTTATAAAAATTAGATTTTTGCTCTTCTAGGGTGTAGGTTTATGGTGTTTAGAGTTTTCTTTGTTAACTTCTTAGTTAGTTTTCTTATTTTATACTATAATTTTTAATGATCACTCTTTAATTGTTTTAATACAGGTTTTGTTTACAAATTATAACATAAAATTTTCTTTAAAATTTTTGGTTAACCAATATAACTTAACCAAATAATTTTTAAATAAATAAATAATAAATAATAATTTATTTAATTTTAAAATAATTTTATAGTGTACTTGAAATAATTTTAAATTTTGGTTAACTAATTTAATCCAAATAATATTTTATAAACAATAAATTCATTTCATCTCATTATAAAAATTTCAAAAGATTTTATAGTGTTATAAAATAATTTCTAAAAATAGCTTTAAATTTTTTTTGTAAAATTAATAATCAATTTTTTTTGTAAAATTAATAATCAAAATTTTTTTTTTAAATATTCAATAAATTCTTAATAATAAATTTATTTAATTTTTTAACAAATATTTATAGTGTTATAATATACTTTAAATATATTTAAATTAATAATTATTAATTATGAACTAATATGAATTTGGCAACTTCTTAATTTTTATTTTTTTTATTGATTTTTTATTTTGATTGTTAGAAATTTTCGGATAACAACTATCTAGTTAATTTTTAGCAACTTTTTTGTAATTATTATATTCCTCCAATTTTTTAAGTGTATTGTTCATTTGTTCCTACACAAATTATTTCCCTGATGAAAGATCACAGAAGTGGATCTGAAATGCGTCAAGATTAAAACTTTACATAGTTTTCTAGATTATTTATTATTTTATATGGACTATGGAAATATCAAATCTCTGAACACCTCTTTGTATTGATCTTATCTAAAAAGCAAAAATTTGATGACCTCGAGGAGGATATTTTGTATGAATATGTAGGAATTGGTTATTATCTTTTGATGATAGAGAAAGATATATAATTAGCATAAATCATGTAGTGAAATCTGAATGATGTTTAGATGATGGGATTTCATGGTAGTTGTTCATCAACAAGTTCGATTACAATCATAGTAATGAAATTTTTCTTTTTTCTTACAAGTTTTAATTTAACTATACCATCAACACAACCAAATATGAGTCAGTTTTACATGGACTGTAGACAACATAAGAGATTTGAATCATGAATATGAATGTTTTGGGTGATTTTTAACTCATTTTAAAATAGGTCAAATGTTAATACCAAGTAAAGAATGATCATATAAGACATTATAATAATAATGTCTTGGATAGTATATAAGTCTTTTATGCTTTCTCTATCAATATGGTTCCTCATCGACATAACTCTAAAACTGACACTTTTGTAATATAATATTTTTTTATGATTCCTCATATAGATATTGGTTAATAAAAAAATATGATTGAGATAATATATAGGCCATGTGTCCTAGACAATGTAGATAACTCACAAGTTTTCAATGATGATCAACATATTAGTTTGTTTCTTGAGAAACCATATATCTTTAGAAATTTGTATTTTGATGGTAGTGATTTTTTGTACAATAAATCTTCACTTTAGACATCAAAAAATAGGATCATTGATGAATAGGGTGAGGAAGGTGTTATCAAGTTGAAAGTAAAAAAAATTATTAAAGTCTTGGACTCCATATAAGATTTTTTTTATAAACATGATAGATTCGTAAAGATTAAAATGCAAAAAGGAAGTCTTGATCTACTGACTGTGAAAAGTAAACATTGGTTCATAGGAACATCTTAGGTTCATTAATATTTTAAAATGTTGCTCACCTGACGTAAAATGAATGTTTGTTAGTATTCTCCATAATTATATTAATATGCTCATGTATTCATATGTTGACCTTAAGTCTTTCTATCATAGATAAATGAAACATATGGTTCCTTTATATCTTGAGGCAAAGACTTTCAAATAAAAACTAAGGCAATACAAATTTAAAATTAAAAGAATAATTATCATTGAATTGTAAATGATGATTGATTCTCGCATTATCTTTCCTATCCACTATTCAACTTGGGTAGCTAAAATAGTACTAGTCTGTAATAAAAATTGTGAGCTTAGGATCTGTGTCAATTTTAAGAACCTCAGTCAAGCACCCCTCAGAGACAATTACCCATTGTCAATCATGTATCAGGTTATCCAAGTAGTAAATGGTTCTATTATGATTTCAATGATTGTTATTTTTAGGGTACAACCAAATTAAGGTTAACAAGGAAGAAAAACTCAAAATAACATTCACAATGACTTGGGGAACTTTTCCATATAGGTGAATGCCATTCAGATTAATCAATTCATGGGCTACTTTTCAAATTATAATAGATCTAACATTTAAGGATTTCAAGAATGAAATCATTTTGGTGTATATCGATGACCTGCTGGTATTTTCAAAAAAGTGAGAATACCACTATGCACACATGGAAAGAGTTTTTGAAAAGTGTTATTTATAGAGAATTTCTCTTAACCCTAAGAAATCTATCTTTCAAGTGACTGAAGGTAAGCTCTAAGGCCATATCATTTCAAAATAAGGAGTAACGATTGATCCATAAAGGGTTTAGGTGATTCAAAAACTTTCCATACTATAAGTAAACTAGGAGTACATTCCATCTTTGGGAAAGTGAAAATTTTAATGAGATTTGTCCCTAATTTTACTAAGCTCGCTAGACATATTTTAGACATGATGAAAGGAAAAACTTATTTAAAGTGGAATAATGAAGTTAAATAAGCATTTAAAAAGATAAAGGCTACTATTTGTGGTTTAAAAATTTATTCTAGATGTAGAATTAATGGACTCATTTTATCAAGTCACATATTTCTAGTATTAAAATTATTTGTTTCAAAAGATGATGTTAACATAAGAAATAACTAGATAATAACATAGAATAGTAGACATATACATTTTTTTGTAACTCTAAGTGTATCACAAAACCTTTTCTTTGTCGCATATTTTTATTTTATCTACAATGAACTATATATAATTTTATAGGCCTGATTAATTACATAAATAATAATTTTAAAAATTATATAACTATTTACATATAAAATATTTTTATAAACTAATTATATTGTTTACAATATTTTAATTCTAATTATATAATTATTTATATATAGAATAATTCTATATACTAATTATTGTTTCCAATAATTTTATTGTTATTATGTTTTTATATATTTTTTAGAAAGTATGGCCACCCTTTTTCAATGATTTCTCTCTAATTTCTAAAATGGGAAGCTAGTCGTTTTCAATAACATCCATATATTTTAGAATGGGTGGTCACCCATTTTCTATGACTTATCCATGTTTTTTAGAATGTGCCTCCACCCACTTTAATTATGTTCATATTAATAAATCACTAATGCATATAGGCACTTATATTGAAAAAATTGTGTTTAGTTATAAAATGTTCATTTTAATGTTAAAATTGATAAATAAATGAATCCTTGATTCATAATGTGTAAATAAATGCATTATGGATAGAGAGGAAACTCAATAGTGGGCCTAGGTGAATAAGTACATGGAGATATAAAATTGTTGTCAACAATGAAATGATTACTTCACAATGATTTTACCAATTTTTTGAAATAGGTGGACACCCTTTTTTAGTGAAAAATGATAGTGTCAAAGATATATTTCCATTAATTAAATTATATTTTAAATTTTTTAATATCATTTTAATTTTTTTACAAATTTATTACATGATGTAACATTTAGTTAAAAGAATATAATGACACATCCTGCTAGGGATTTGACACTTTTAATCTAGGAAACAAAGGTGGTGGTTGAACTGAATGACTCTAAGGAAAAGAATGAAATTACCAAAGGTGAATGCAAAGTTGTTAATGCTTCTCTTTATGGAAATGAATATTCAATGGTAGTGGTTTCTGTTAGGATCTTACAGTATAATTGATTACTTTTGTATAAGCAACTAAACACAAAATTAAACCAGAAGCAATAAGTAACTAGAAATCAGAAACAACAAATAATAGGAGATACAAGAAACAACCAATCTTGTATTAAACTCTTCTAGAAGGGAATACAATGAAAAAATCTCTCTTCTCACACCTCTCAGATGTACAAATCTCTTTCCCCCAAGAGTTCTCTCTCTCTCAATTACAACCAATTCAATCCTTGAATTGTCTACCATACAAGCTATGAGGATCTAACCCTATTATATATAACTAGGGTTCATGAGCCATGCATTCTCCACCATTAGATGCACCTCTTAATTAAAGGTTCAAATCTATCCTGTCAAAAATAGAAAATCAGACTCAAGACTAATAGTTAGTCTTTACATGCAAACTGACTATTTTCCTCAAAATTAGAATTTTGGGAACGCACAGATGACCGATGTCGATCTCTGTCTGTCTATGTATGACTGATGTCGGCTGATCCCTAACCGACGTCGGTCAGTTTTGACTGATGTCAGTGACTGTGTAACTCTAGCAACATCTGCATTTGCTCATTTGGTGAAGCTTTTAGCTCCACAACTCAACAATCTCCCACTTGGAGATAAACTGCTACACATGTACCTGTACAACAACATACTCTAGCTTGTTTCTCCATCTTCAAGTTCAATCTTGAAGACCAACAAAAGTTGAATGAAGATTCAACTTCTCCTTTGTTATCGGCTTTGTTAACATATCATCAGGGTTCTTTTTCGTATGGATCTTTTCTAGCTTCAACTGACCATCCTCCAATACCTATCTAATTAAGTGGTACCTAAGCTGTATATGTTTGGTTCTTGAATGAAAGGCTGAATTCTTTGCCAAATGAATTGCACTTTGACTATCACTGTATAATCTATAACTCTTTTGCTCCTTTCCCAACTCTTCCATGAACTGAGTCATCCAAATCATTTCCTTGCTAGTCTCTGTGACTGCAATGTATTCTTCCTCTATAGTAGAAAAGGCAACAACCTTTTGCAACTTTGATATCCAGCTAACCGTCATTCCACCAACAGTGGACACATGTCCTATGGTGCTTCTCCTGCCATCTAAGTCACATGCCATATCCGAATCTACATACCTATGTAGAGAAGTGTTTGACCCTCCATATCTAAGAATCCACTGAATTGCTTTCCAGTGTTCCTTTCTTGGATTGGCCATAAACTTGCTGACAACTCCCACTACTTGGGCAATATCAGGTCTAGTACATACCATTGCATACATCAAGCTCCCAACTACTGAAGCATATGGAACTTTACTCATGTACTCAACCTCATCATGTGATTTAGGACACTATTCTTTGCTCAACTTGAAGTGTCCAGCCATAGGTGTGCTTATCGATTTTGAATCCTACATATTGAACCTCTCCAACACCTTATTCACATAATCCTCTTGAGACAAAATCAAACTTTGATTTTTCCTGTCTCTCTTAATACTCATGCCAAGGATTTTATTTGCTGCTCCTAAATTGTTCATGGCAAATGTGTGAGCTAATTTTACCTTAAGCTCATTAATTTCTTGCATGTGTGAACCTGCAACAAGCATATCATCTACATACAGTAATAGGATAATATAACTACCATTATCCAATCTATTAAAATAAACACAATGGTCAGATTGACATTTACTAAAGCCATGCTCTATCATAAACCTGTCAAACCTCAAATACCATTGTCTTGGAGCTTACTTAAGACCATATAAGCTTTTCTTCAACCTGCACACAAGTTTCTCCTTACCTTTGACCTCAAAACCTTCCAGGTGATCCATATATATTTCTTCATCCAAATCTCCATGAAAAAATATTATATTAACATTAAGCTGCTCAAGATGCAAATCCTCAATAGTAACTAAAGACAATACAATCCGAATAGAAGTCATTTTTACTATAGGAGAAAAAAATTCACCAAAGTCAATACCTAGTTTCTGTACAAATCCCTTTACTACCAACCTGGCTTTATGCCTCATTTGTCCATTCTCTCCTTCCTTTAACCTATAAAACCATTTGTTTTTATTGCTTTCTTTCTGGCTGGCAACTCAACCAAATCCCACATTTGGTTCTCTTCCAAGGAATCAATTTCTTCATTCATGCCATGCTCCCACTGTTTCCTAGATTCTACTTGCATTGCCTCATCAAAACTTTTTGGTTCTCCACCATCAGTGAGAAACAAGTAGTATAAAGAATGGGAATAACGAATTGGAGGTTTACTTACCCTTTCAAACCTCCTCATGGGCATTTGAGACTCATTCACAGCTTGTTGTCCGCCCAAATTTCTTTATGTCAGTGATCGATCTCAGTCATCTCTGGTCAATGTCGGTCTATACCTGATCAACATCGGTTCCACCTAACCAATGTTAGTTTCTTTCTGATCAACGTTAGTTTCTATCTGATCGGTGTTAGTTCCTACCTGACTGATGTCATAATTTGTGTTTTCCTGTGAGTGATGATTTTTACCTGTGAGCTCATTTTGGATCATAACCTCTTCCAAATCAAGATTGCCTTGCTCAAAATTATTCAACCTCTTGAGTTGATCACTATACATCACCTTCTCATTGAAAACTACATCATGGCTTCTAATAATTTTATTAGTTTTTAAATTCCACAACCAGAATCTGAAATCTCCATAACCATAACCAATGAAAGTGCACCACATAGATTTAGCATCCAACTTCTTTCTATTTTCTTTATCAATGTGCACAAAAGCTTCAAAACTAAAAACTTTGAGAAATGAAAGATCTACCTTTTTACCTATCCATGCCTCTTCTAGAATTCCACCATCCAGTGTAGTAGAAGGTCCTCAATTAATCAGGTAAACTGCAGTATCTACAGCCTCTACCCAAAACTGTAAGGGCGAACTAGCATGCAACCTCATACTCCGTGCACGCTCCATTATTGTTCTATTCATCCTTTCAGTAACTCTATTTTTTTGAGGTGTCTTTAAAACCATCCTTTCCCTGCGTATTCCACTCATAGAACAGTAATTGTTGAATTTATTGCTGCAGTACTCACCACCATTGTTAGATCTAAGGCACTTCAATCTCAAACCTATTTCATTCTCAACAAAAGCTTTCCATTTCTTAAATGTGTCAAAAAATAAGATTTCCTCTTTATGCAATAAAATTATACCTTTCTTGTAGCATCATCAATGAAAGAAACATAATACCGTGATCCTCTAATAGAAGTTACCTGAGCTAGTCCCCACACGTTTATGTGAACAAGCTCCAACTTGTGCTTCTTCTTTGTTGACCCAATTTTTAGAAACCTCACTTTCTTCTGTTTCCCAAAAATACAATGCTCATATAAATCTAGATTTATGCTTTTCAAATTTGAAATCTTACCTTTTGACTTAAGAACATTCATTCCCTTCTCACTCATGTGACCAAGCCTACAGTGCTACAACTTTGCATCTACATTTGAAGTAGATAGAACAGAAGGAGAATGATCAATAATACAAGTAGATAGATAAAGTGTACCTACTCTCTTACCTCTGGCTAATACAAGTGCACCCTTGGAAACTTTCTAAGATTCAGCTGTGAGAGTTACTGTGCAACTCTCATCACCCAACATTCTTGCAGAAATCAGATTCCTCTTTAGGATGGGTACATACATGACATCCTTCAACACCCATGTGTTGCCATTCTGTAATTTATGGAGGAAGATAAGTCTTGAATCAAGCCTAAAGGATGAAATTTATGTCTGAAATGGTAGATAATATCAAAATGTTGTTGAAGTGAGTACGAGTTGCAGCCATACATTTTTTAAACCCTTCACGTGCCTCATTTTCTGTGTAGAACAGATCTCTAATTTTATATAAATTATTCAAACAATTTTTGAGTTTTCTTATTTTGTTATGCATATTTCTAGAACAATTTTAATAATTCAATTTCATTGAGAAATGAAAAAATTATGTTCATTTTCATTAGGCTATTTCAAACTATTTTTATATTTTTTTTTAAGAAATCCTCCTTGAACACCTCATTTATTTTTTTTCCTTCTTCTACAACTCTACAGATCACAAAACAAGTGTGATGTGTGTGTGTGTGTGTGTGTGTGTGTGTGTGTGTGTGTGTGTGTGTGTGTGTGTGTGTGTGTGTGTGTTTGTGTGTGTGTGTGTGTGTGTGTGAATGTCTATACTATTGATGTGAACAATTGTTTTTAATTTTGTCCATTCCTTTCAAGGTTATAAATAGGTTGTTCAAAACTTTTAAAATCACTTTTATAACCCTTCTAAAATCAACTAAAAATTTTTAGGGGTCTTATCTATATCTATTCAAGTTTGAGAGATTTAATTTCATTTAATTTTTCAAAGATAATATGTCTTCTCTTTGTTTGTACTCAACCTATTGAATTTCAGCAACCACAATTTTTATCGTAGCCTTTCTCAATGTGTTTATCTTTATATCAAAATAAAACTTTACTATGGGTGGTTTAGTAATCACTAAATCTTGTCTTCCTACTTATTTCTATTATAACTATTAAATGTATGAATTAATGTTTAGTACAACTTGTTACTATGTTTATTCTATATGACATGTTTGTTTTTCTTGTTTTGGAGGTGTAGTTGAAGGGGATTGCCCTAGAGGTAGCATAACCTTAGGGGAATAGATCCCTATTATAGGAAAAGTAGGAATAACTCTCCTCCATATAGTAACCTACCTTTGGACTCTTATATCAATAACATATTTTACCTTCCCTACTACTTTTTAGACTAGAACCATAGATGAGTCTACTTAAGGTTCCTGGCTAATCAGGGATCTCTAACTATGTAGTCAACCTAGGAAGGGCAGCTAGTGTAGCAAAAATTTAGGTGGACATAATATTTTAAAAATATACCCTTTTTCTTGGATTAGGGGAGTATGGAATGGTTCCAATAAAGAATGATTAGGTCATTTGGATGTTCAATAGGTGTTTCAAATAATCAGTGATAAAAGTGTATGCATCCCTAGTAGTCACAAGAGCAGTGGTAGGGCCCATAGTATTGATAGAACATAAACCACTTAGGTTGAATCTTGTGCCCGCAGAGTGTGGGTCCACAAGTATTTTATTAATTTAAAAAAAATACATATAAAGGGTGCCAATATGTTGTTAACCCTTTTTACTAATCTAGACATGAATATATAGTTTTCACATCATGATCGATAAAAACCAACTAACTTATACAACCAACTATCTATGGGAATGTAACCCATCATGTAGTTTTATTATTAACTCAAACATTATTAAAACTAATTTAATTTATTTTTGACGATGTCTTTATAAAAATAAGCATGCCCCATTTACATTTATTTAATTTAACTTAACAAAATCCCAAACTAAGTTAAAACTTTAGAATAAGTCCTAACAAACCCCCCATGATCCAAAGTCAATTCTTTGGACACATGCCAAACATTTTTATAAATTTTTCAAATTTGATTCTATCAAGGGGTTTTATGAAAGTGTCATTGTTTAATCATTAGTTGGGCTATATATTGGATCAAGTGCTTTCTTTACCACCAGCATTCATAGATAATGATATTTGACATCCATATGTTTTGTTTTGGCATGAAATATTGGATTCTTGGACATCTTAATTGTACTTTTATTATCAATGTATAACTATGTAGGAGCAATCTGAGAATCTAAAGCTCTTCAAGAATGCATCGTAAGTAAGCAATTTATCTAGAAGCATCCCATGCTATGATGTATTTTGATTCTACTAATGACTTTGCTACTGTATCCTACTTCTTACAACACCAAGCAATGGAAGTTGAACCCATATGTATAGTGTATCCTATTGTGGATACTCTATTATTCACACATCCTCCAAAATCTACATCACAATACCCAATAAGTTTTAATTTCTTATTATGATAGTACTCAAGGACATATGTTTTCATTCTTTTAAGGTAATGAAGTACTCTTTTTTCAATATTCCAATGAATTTATTTAGGATCATACATAAACATAGATAAAATTCCAACCTAAAATGATATATCAAGCCTATTATTCATCAAATATATCAAATGTCCCACTATATATCTATATTTGGTGCCATCAAAAAGGGCATTACCATCATCTGTAGATAATTTCAAATTACTTTCCTTTGGAGTGAGGGCAGGTTTGTAATCATTCATGCCAAACTTATTTAATAACTCAAAAATATACTTATTTTATGAAATTAAAATACTTTTCTCTTTATGAGTTAATTTTATGCCAAAGTAGTGGTAAAGAAGTCCAAGATCTTTCATATTAAACCCATCTTTTAATTCCTTCTTTAAAGGCCTATTATGGGTTTCATCATTGCCTATGATAAACAAGTCATCAACATAGAGAACAAGAATCACCAATTTCTTACCCTACACTCAAAAATAGAGAGTATCATTAGAGTCACTATGTTGAAATGCAATTTACCTTAAGTATGAATCAATTTTTTCATACAAATCCCTAGATGCATGTTTGAGCCCATAGAGAGTTTTGATCAATTTACACACTTTGTGCTCTGCACCCACATTCTCAAAACCTTGGGGTTGTTTCATATATAATTCTTCCTATAAACAACCATTAAAAAAATCAATTTTAACATCCATATAATGTATTTTCCAACCATTTTGTGATGTTAAGGCAAGGACCATATGAATAGACTACCACTTGGTAGTTGGTGTAAATGTTTCCTCATAGTTAATACCTTCTTGTTGCACACAACCTTTCAAAACAAGTATTACCTTATTTTTGTCAAAGGATCCATCTAATTTATACTTATTCATATAAACCAATTTACATCCTATGGTTTGAACATGTGGAGGAGGATCAACCAAAACCCAAGTATTATTGTTAAGTATTGCACCATATTCACTTTACATTGCCTATTGCCAAACCTATACAATAGAATCCTCCTCAAAAGTGGATGGCTAAGTGTAAGAAGTAGTAGAAATATTACGTAAGTCACCTATTTATGAAAACTTGTAGGATCTATTAGACCAAATTCATCTACTTTCAAGTCAAAAAAAGTACTTTGAGCCCATTTTGGATACTTATCTAAATTGTTAAGATAAATAACACCAAAATTATCCTCATGTGCACCATTTGAAAGAAGACTTAGAGAATTATCAACATTTTCTAAGTCATAAACATGTGAAATAGTAGAGGGAGGAGAGGAAATAGAAATTATATTTGTATCATACTATAACCTATGAGAGCGAGCCTCATTATTCAATCCCTTGTCATGTTTTTGAATCTTCCTCTCTAACCAATCAATTTTTGAGTCAATATCTATAGTGTTCATTTTACCAAATTGATCAAATACCACATCCCTAATCACTATGAATTTTCTTGTATCCTATGAAAGAAAATAATACCCATTTTTATTTTTATAATAGACAAGAAATATGCTTTTTTAACTACCTAGTTCCAAATTTTTCTTGTGTTCATTGGGAAATAAAGTGAAACAAAGACATCTAAAAACATTCAAGTGTTTAACTTTTGTTTTAAACCCATACCATACCTCATACGGAGTTTTTCCCAAAAGTGCAATTGTAGGGAAAATATTTCTCAAATACATCATAGTACCAATGGCTTCACCCAAAACTTATCATTGAGCTATTTATAATGAAACATAGATCATCTAATACCCTCTAAATTCCTATTCATCCATAAAAATACTCCATTCTATTATTGGGTGTAAGTATTACTATATTGTCAATTAATGTAATGTTCCCAAAAATAATCTAAAAACTCATTTAAAGTATACTCACCACCATTTTCTGAATGAAGAGTAGCCAAATGTGAACATGTTTCTTTTTCAATGAAGTGTAACCAATCAAAAAACTTAGTGAAAACTTCTGATTTGATTTTCATGAAAAAAACCCAAGTAATCCTAGAAAAATCATCGATAAACAACACAAAATACCTAAACCCACCAATGGATGACTTCTTCATTTCATAAAAATCAATATGAAGCAACTACAAACATTTGTTAGATCACCATGGATAACTCTTAGGAAAATTTTCCCTGATCTATTTGCCCAAAACACATGACTCACAAAGGATACTATCTTTGTGAAAAGTGGGAAAACCACTCACCATACCATATATTTACAATTCTACTAAGGAGTGAACATTCAAATTTCCATAGTGGAGATGTTATAACCACTATGTAGATATAATACCTATACCTATATCATTAATTACCCATAAGTTCCACTATGGGAGGAAGCACTTTACAATGCAATCTAACAAAGTTTCTATCCTCATATCCTTTATACATGGTTTTGTATCCATCCTTCAATGCTTTGATATAAATGAGTCGATTTTCAAACACAATTTGATAATAGTTATTGCAAACAATTACCAACGAAAGAATATTTTTTTGTAATATGGGAACATACCAAACATTCTCCAAGTATTTAATAGATCCATTAAGAAGGATAATTTGAATAGACCCAAGACCTTGAAGAGTATACATAGACTTATATTTCAAGGATATCAGAGAAAAAGAAGATTCTTTGCAAGTAGAAAATAAGTCTTGTCTGAATGTCATGTGTTTGGTTGTACTCCTATATCTAAAACCCACACATCTATGAACTCATTTCTAACCTCATATTCCATATAAGTAATGTTACCTAAAGCGGTGAATGTAGCTTCATTAGCAACATTTTTCGATACATCATAATCATGGTCAGCATATTGATCAAAGTGAGACTTATTAATTTTTTGTGGCTGAAGTTTTTCAAAAGGAATCCTACACTAAAATGCAATGTGACCAAATTTTGCACATCTAAGACATTGAATGCCTGATCTACCTTGACCTCTATCTCTGTAAGAGTTGCAACCAAATCATTTATCATTCATCTCATTTGAATTAGAATGGCTATGTTGTCAATGTGAATAGTTATTTTTATGATATCCTCTATCTCTGTTTTGCGATTTTCATCCTCTATAACTTCTACCCCCTTTATAATTGTGCCTTCTATAATTTTTTTACTAGAAGAAGATGAACAAGGCTTGGACTCTGAGACATGGGCTTCCTCAATTTTTTGGTATTTAATGGTTAGAGAGAGGGCATATTTAATAAAAAACTCATCTAATTTATCAAAAATGATGTTTATGATCTTGTTAGAGACATGCAACATTTATACAAAGTTCCTATAGGACATAGGTAATCCTTTCAATGCAACAATAAATATGAGATCATCATCTAGTTTTCCAAACCTAGCCTTAGTGTACTCAATAGAAATATTATTCAAATTAGACATGTACTCTCCTATATCCCCATATTCTTCTAATGACAAAGTAAACAATTACATGTCAATATCTATTTTATTATGTTTAGGTTTCTTATCATATAAATTAGATAAGGTTTTCCATGTAGTGTAACTATGAGGAGATATTTCAATACGTATGTAAGTATTCCGATTTCAACAACACTTGATTAAATATAAGACATTATAATCACATAAATTAAAAAAATCAAGTTTGGCCTAATCTATACGCAATGTAGGATTTTAATTCTTTACAACTTCTCATAGCTCATTGAAAACTAATGAAGCTTCCATCAAACATTTCCAATCAAAATAATTAGAAATTTTTAATCTATCACTATCTAAAAGAAAATTCTAAACATTTGGCATATTGAAATGAAATTTAATACAAAAATAAAAGGAAGTGCAACATAATACAAAATAAGTATGACAAATGAAAGAAAAAACACACTCACTAATAACACATTGCACAAGACAATGCTTCTATGGGGTTTTTCACTTAACCTCCACATAGAGAAAAAACATATTTTTGATGGGTTTTAAACTTAAAATCACCATAAAATCAAAATTATGATCCCTTATTTCACCAAAATACAACCTTATTTCACCAAGATACAACCTTATTTCACCAAAAGCAAAAGAAATAAACTTTTATTACACTTTTACAGATAGTATTCATGCTTTTCCAACATGTATGATTTTTACAACTTACAAAGCAAACAAAATAGGATTTTAAAAAAGGAATATTTCTTACAAAAATCATATACCATATAGAAAATTATTCCAAAAAAGATATTGGAGCCCTTGACCTCCTTATTTAAAAGCTCTACAAAATTAGCCCTTCTAAGAGGTATAAGAGCATTTATAGGTTACAAAGAGATAATTTTATATATAAACATCATTTTTTGCTTTATGAGAATATAAAAAAATTACTCAGGCATTCAAAATTTGGTTTATCCATGAAAAATATTTCTAAGTAAAAAAAACTCTTTGCATAGTTTTTTGTGGAACCCTCTCAAACCCTAGATTTTTGAGAAACTTTATTGGAAACTTTACGAAATGAAATTTTAATTTTTTCTCGGAATTCCAATGCAATACTGGGTGCCATGGCTACTATGTGAAAATTTTAAACTATTCTTCCACTTTTCTTGGTCGTACAATTCTGTACAAGGTTACAACATTCAATATTTAACTATGGTTGAGACTATCATAGAGGAATTTGATGAAATAAAATTGATTTTTGATGATTTGGGGTGTTGTGGAGGTTGTACCAGTGAAAATATGGGTTGTAAAACTCAAAAATTCAGCTTGGATAGCATCTCAAAGGAATTTGGTGGTGAGTTTTGGTCTTTAGAAACTTAAACACGAATCAAAAATTGAGAAGATTGATTTTAATAAAATTTGAAGCTATAATCCATAATCATAAATTATTTTAGCTTGAATAAAGTCATACAAATGGTTGTTTAAGTAGAATTTAGGGGTTTTAAATCACATTTTATCAAATTAAAACCTTTATAACCATTCTATAGTGTTAAAAATGAAGGATCTAAGCTATAAAATAAGAATGAAGAGTTGTTTTAGGCATATGGTTATATGAGACTAGTAAAAAATCTTATTTACATGTAGATTTACTCATAAGCTTTACAAAAGTGATGTAAAATATTTGAAAAAATAATTATTTTGATAATTTTTCAAAATTTTAACATTAGACCAAAGTTACCAAAGGGCATACCTTATACCACTCATACATTTTTCCAAATTTTACTTCACATGAGGCTTCTTTGTTTTCATGTGAATGAATATTTCACATTGTATTTCACCTGAATTGACCATGCTCATGATTACCAACCTTTGATACCAATGATAGAACGTAAACCACTTAGGTTGAATCTCATGCCCACTGAGTCTAGGTCTACAAGTATTTTATTAATTTAAAAAAAATAAGTACATATAAAGGGTGACAATATGTCTCTAACCCAAGTACATATTTTGCACCTCATGACTAGTAAAAACAAACTAACTTATACAACCACCTATCTATGAGAATGCAGCCATAAGGTATTTTTATTATTAACTCAAACATAAATCTAACTTAATTTATTTATGGGTGTGTCTTTATAAAAATAAGCATGCCCCATTTACACTTATTTAATTTAACTTACCAAAATCATAAACTAAGTTAATAATTTGGATCAAGTCCTAAAAATTACTAATTTGGGTTGTCATAGGTAAAATTGGGATTGTAATTGCCTAATCCTACTTTATTTTACTTAAAAAATGAAAAGAATGCAAATAATATATTACACCAATTATAACTACAATAATTGAGGGAGTGGATAGAGAATGTGAACATGGAGGACTTACATCCTACAAAGAGATAAAAGAGGCACTAGGTTATGTAGCTATCATAATAGTGGCATGAGTTAGAGATCTTAGAGGTGTAGTTGGGTATGAAGCCTATGTTGTGATGATAAGTTTTGATTCTACCTCTCCCTCTGCATCTTTTTCTCTATATGATATAAATTCAATAGCTAAAAAGTTACCATCTCCTTGGTTGACTTCTTTAGATTCATCTAGTAATTATGTTCCCCCTGACTATTTTCTTTCCTTAGTCATCCATTCATCATATTCCTCTATTTGTGTAGTCTCATCAAATGTTTTTGTTTTTTATATATTAATCCTATAGACCCATTCTTCTTCATCTCCACATATTTTATCCTCATCCTCAATATCATAAATTAGGACATGGTCTAACCCAAGTTCACCCTTTCTTCTTTCTCTCCTTTCCTTGAGAACATTTGCTTGTTTCTCCTCCACTTCCACCTTTTGAGGTGAAATAGGAGGGGTATTTATCTTCCTTGTATATGTCATTATTAGTTTTGTAACAACAAAGGTTCACCTAGTTGAAAGTGGAATGGGAGATGAAAGGGATGTAGTGGTAGTAAATAGTGAGGGAATGGGAGGAGTGGTGATTATTGTAGGAGTGATGGGTAGCAAAGATGGAAATCTAATGGACTAATTTACTACCAATGGTGGTGTTTTTTTCATTGTAGGTGGTGATGGAGATAGTTACCCAAGGGACTAGGGAATCACTTCTACTGGAGATAAAGGAAGATAAGCAACATGAACTTGAGATTTTAAAAAAAAAAAAGGGAAGACTTAATTTCTATGCTATGCTCATTGGAGGTAGAGGAAGCATGAAGAAATTCTAACTGATGTGTTGGGACATGAAGGTATCTACTCTCTAATTAGGCATTAAGGGGAAGTATCAATAACAATATGTATATGGGATCATAGAGGCATCTTATTTATTTCATCAATGTAGGCTTACATGGATGGGATCACTTGTTCTTACATTTCATCCTCACCCTAAGGAGTGGAACCACGAATAGGTATGGAAACCCATTATTCTTTCTCAAATTTCTTTGCAACCTATTTAGTGATGTATGATGATATTGGATCCTTTTTACCACAATCATAGACATGTTGACAATGCCCATCCTTATATCAACTTTAATATCATCTTCTTCACTCATAAACATGATGTCATGATCATAGGTTTGGTGTCCATAATTAATTATCACTTTTATTTCATATATTTTAATATGTTCTTTGGCATTTTTCTACGGTCCTAATCTCTAAATAGTTCCAATTTAGACCCATAGTGTGTCTTGATCTTTCCAATAGATTGGAGGTGTTCTCACCTGATGTATTTCATCTTGGTGGTACTAAGAGGGGTTAGATGGATGACTACTTAATTGGACCTCCTCAGCTCATTATTAATGTTGTCATCTACTTGAGAAATAATCCCCTACTTAGTTATCTTATAATATACAATCCTTGGTAGGTACAAATGGTGTGCCCTAGTGCCTTTAATTATGATTATGGTGCAATTCGAATAGAACCAGTAATCACTCA
Source organism: Torreya grandis (assembly GCA_037957365.1). NCBI lineage: Eukaryota > Viridiplantae > Streptophyta > Pinopsida > Cupressales > Taxaceae > Torreya > Torreya grandis. Next base: position 210,113 of record JARHVA010007730.1, on the reverse strand, counting down.
TATTTCAATTGGTTTTATTTATAGGTTTATAGAGCCTATGCATGTTATTCCCATGTATTGATCAATATACCATGGGGTAAAATGTCTAAGTTAACTTTTTCATTTTCTTTCAGAATATATGCACATGAAAAACATTAAAATCATCACATAACATATTCTTAGGGTAGTCTGAAGATGGTTATTAAAGCTACTCATAAGATGAATGGATAGTTGAAGTCACTACATCTACCATGTAGGACATCGTGTATAATTTATCTTTTTATAAACTTCCCATAATTATGATTATCAAAATCTAGTTGGGGATGATAATCTCTCTTATGGCTATGATTTTTCTAAAGTTAAAGTTATGTCCAACAAACAAACCCATACCTCTTTGACACTAGTAATGGTTTTAACAACATATATTATATTTAATAGGTCCATAGTGATTCTCACTCTTGGTATGAATACCAAAATTAGGATAGATGAGGTAGGGCCATGAACTTTAAAGATACTTGGGTTAGCAACCCATTCTCCCAATTTATTTTTGATATTCTTGTTAAGAAGCCATGAATTCACCATGTCCTGCTTGTATGACATGTTTAGGAAAGGGAGTATGTAATACCTTTCAAAGGCATTTCCACTAATATATAAAATTGGTGTTTTTCCAATACTAAAGTGTTATATATTCTCAATAACCTTAAAATTCATTAATAAATAAAATAATACGTCAATATAAGTCATTACCTTTGGTTTGGCTATTGTGTTATGAAGATGAACTACTTTGATGGTCAACAAGTCATATTTGTATCTACATTTTAAAATACAATGATAATTCTTAGCCTTGTGTATTTATATTGTGTCAACCATATCCTAAATGGTGGAATAATGTTTGAACTCATGGTTTAGATCCATTGAATCAAATGTTATATTTATGTATTTGGTTTGTCATAAAATTGAGTATGCAGAGGGAAATGTGATGTAAGATAAGGAATCCATTGATGTTGTTCAAAAAATTCTTTTCTCTATGAAAAACATATAAATTATTTGTTGGAATGGATTTCTATATTTATATTTTTCACTTTATCTTAGAGCTCACAATACACTTGATAGCTAGAAGGAAATGTAATTAGACTAGAAATGGAAATTTGAAATATATAATTTTAGTTACATTGGTTTTGAAAATTGAATGTATTATTATTTTTATTTATGATAATTAATTATAAAAATAACCTTCTCTTTTTCCTTCTCTATTATTTTCTTTTTTATTTCATAATATTGACTTCAATATATTTTAATACCATGTGGATTCTTCTACACTCTCTCATATGCTTAATCATCTTAATATGATAGATGTTTATTTTCCTTTTTGTCAATATTATTTTTGATTTCATCATCATTTAATTATGTGGATTTTTAAGACATGTAGGTGTACCTCTATTCCACTCTTAACTAAGCTATAGATTATTGTGATTTGTCTCTTTGGTTATGAGATACTAGGATAATGACATGTGGATGGCTCTCACTACTCTGATCACCTAATACTTTCAATAAAAATTACCCTATTGACCTCAACTCTAGATTAGAGCTATGATGACACATGGATGGCTCTCCCTAGTCCAATTCTATAATATTTTACATACAAAGGGATATGATGACATAACATCCAAGATAGAGTGATGATGACATGTGGATGTCTCTCACTTCTCCACTTACCTAAGACATTTCATACAAATGCCCATGCTGACATCACCTCTAAGTGAAAAGGATGATGACATATTGATAGTTCTCATTTTTATACTTGATTGGGACTTTCTTTATAAAGTTCCATGCTAAAGTCACCTCCAATAATTACATCCTTTACTTAAGATCCAAGTTATCAAATTGATTCCACATGGAAAGGGAAAATTAACTATAGGAAGGACCGAAAAACATCCAAGTATAAAATAGCCTAATCAAAACACAACATAGATAAAGCCCTGACTAAAATTAAAACATGTCACTCATGTTAGCCATTAGATCATAAATCAAAATTTTACATCAACTTTGAGTTAAGTAAAATTATAGGTGAAAAGTAAAACATGTAATATATCTTAAACATAGCTTCGATTCACTTTTAATGTTTAAACATAATTCAACCTTGAAATGAATCATGTCAATCGAGTTTAGAAAAAAAAATATCTCAAGAGAGGAAAGATAAATATTTTTTAAATTAGATAATTTCCTTAAGATTTCACTTTTCAAACCCTATGTTAAATACTTCTTTCTCAGAATAAATCAAATAATAATATTTTGTTAACAATGGGTCCCTATTTAAATTCTAAAAATTGTGTGTGTGTGTGTGTGTGTGTGCGTGTGTGTGTGTGTGTGTGTGTGTGTGTGTGTGTGTGTGTGTGTGTGTGTGTGTGTGTGTGTGTGTGTGTGTGTGTGTGTGTGTGTGTGTGTGCGTGCGCGCGTGCGCATGTGTGCGCGCACGCACACGCGCGTGCACGTGTGTGTGTGCACGTGCATGTGCATGCATGTTCTAGGTTATGAATTTATCAATGGAGATAGATATATAGGCTAGATATATATAGGTCATGACATTACAATAAGAGAGCCTTGATGCCTGCACCCCCCCCCCCCCCAACTCACTTTGTGAGAGTAAGAGACACTCACATCATATGACCTATATTCTATCTAATTCATGTTGTGATCCTTGTCACTTCATTTTGATCTAGTCAAAAATGGTAACTCAGTGGGTAAAAATACTCTAAGTGTTTAAGAGCCCATAATCTCCGTAATGCAGCATAACAAAAACATAACCCTTTTTAAAAAAGTAAACAAACTAGACTTTGAAAAATACTCCTACTTCTTCATACAACATACTAACGTTTTCCATACCCTATATTTAAGTGTGTGATTATAGAGAATAAAATTTACCATTGTTACGAGAGTTTTGATAAAGTCCTAGATAAACACTATAGCTTTAATTTTGATCACGAAATTCTTAACCAATCACTAAGGATGGTATTGCTCTATTGTCATCTAGGCATCCAAAGCCCAAATAGAGATTCCTTTGATTCTACTCAAAGCCTTCCTCTACTATTAACCTGGCATCCATAGATCTGATAGAGATTACTTGAATCACCCTTTTATATTAGTTTATATGATAATATATGTATATTTTTTATTTTTTTAAAACATAGATAGAATAAGGATTAAGAATCACCATTGTTGGGTTTATGTATTAAAAAACTTATTTCAATCAATACATCCTTGTCAATGTGTATCCATTTATATTTTATTATCTTGCATCTAAGTTTTAGAATGTAATAGTGTATTTAATATTTGGAAAAATAAGATATTTATAAAATTTTCATGATTGTATCAGAGTAAATCCTAAAGGTCTAGTAAACTCATTTAGTCAAAGCATAACCTAATTCAGTCACAACACATACCTTAACTTCATAAGCTCTAGTTTTATCATAATAATTTTTTTTGAAGAATAAAGGTTCATATTTACGAATTATTCCCTTATTTTTTAAATTTATTTTATAATCTCAATCTAGGAAATCAGTCGATATGCTCTATAGTATTAGAAAACTAGTCTAGAAAACATAAAAAATAATCTACTAGAAGCAAAATGCAGAAAGTATGAAAGAGTAATATTATAAGCATAAAACCTATTCTAGAAAGTAGGAAATATATTCTATAAAGGAAAAAACATACTCTAATCCTACATCTACATCTCTACTTACAGTCCTTATGAGGCATCTCTAGTTAGCTCAGCCATGAAATAGTGCATCAAAAATTATCCATTGACTAAAAATGTGATGTCATTATCTTAGAGGTCTTCCAACTAAAAGATATTATTCCCTAGGGTCTATAATATCTGATATGTCCCAATTCACAAAGGACTAAACTTATATTTTTTTCATTTATTCTTAGGTGTTTTATTCCATAGAAGCACTAGGTCAGAAATCTTAAAGTCTTTCATCTTGGATCTTGTGTCAAATAATATTTTGAAAATATCCCGATGTTTACTAAAGTGACATAATGCTTCATATATTTCATCCTCCATCTAGAATATGTCAGTTAGTCTAGATTGTATTCTTTCATTTTCCCCAATATACTTGGGCATGAACTAGTAGATTGGTATTTTAAGAGTAATGGACGAGAATGATTATTGCCCATACACTAACATAAAAGGTGCAAATCTGAGTGTTTGTTTATTATTTGTTATATATAACCATAGTGCATATTTTAATAAGAGTTTTCATTCTCTCAGTTTGTCTTACACTAATATTTTAATGCCATCCCTAATATTTTTGTTGGTAGACTCACCGATTCCATTCCCTTGTAGATAATGTTAGAAGATAAACTAATTATTATTTGATTATAATAAGCCCATTATGTAAATTTAATTTATTGGAAAGATAGACCATTATCACAAATTAAATAAATGGGAGTCCCTAACCTATTCAATATGTTTTCTAATAAAAACTTGATAACATCAATTACTTTGAGATTATTGTTAACTATAGCTTCTATCTATCTGGTGGAGTATTTCATAGCTATTAGGATAAACTTGTGCCTTACTAAAGTTTTTGGAATTATCACTCCAATAAAATCAAGTCCCCATAGCGGAAAAAGATGTCCCTCGATGATTGGATATAAAACCATGGCAACATTCACTTATCTTTTCTAAAATACCTCTTAGTCATGACAGGTATTGACATAGCTACGTCTATCCTTTAAAATAATGGGATAGTAATATCACTTCATTAAAACTTTGTGAGTTTTTAATTTCCAGAGGGATGTACAGTACTTTCATAGTTATATAGGATATTTTTAGCTTCCTCCTTTAAAGCACATATCAATTAGATGCCTTCATAGTTATTTTTGTGTAGGAATCCCTTATTGATCATATAATGGACTGAGTTAAACCTAAGCTATCACCTTTATTATTTATTTAGATCATGAGGGAATGTACATGTGATTAGATAATGGATGATTTGAGTGTACCACTCACCACTAGTTACCTGAGTCTCATTAATTTATTCAATACTAATGTGGTGGTCAGTCTAGATTATTTATTAGAAGATTCTTTATCCTCTCACCATCTTGGTTGGCCTTATTTCATGATCAAACTACTAAATTTAGCCATCCATTTACCTCTTCATTTACCAAATTCATTTTGGTCAGGCCTAAGCCTGATGCCTAGGTCAAAGATAATATAAAATTTCATGTTTCTCATAATATAATGCATAAATTTATTTATATATTTTATCAAGGAATATATATGTATCTATCATAGAGTATTTAAACTTTGCATCCTTTAAATTGTTGCTCATGAAGGAAATGGTATGTTCACAATCATCCACATTCTGTGTAAGTATAGAAACTATGGTATGTTTTGAAGTGAATTAATAAATATAGAAGTCTTTATTAAATTTTGGGTTCAAGGGATCATTTTAAATAATTTAGACTTATTAATATTCCATCTTAAAACATAACTTTTAGAAATAAGACTAAATTATTAAAAAAATTATAGTTCTAAATTATCTCCAATATAATATATTGGTAATAAATCCAAATCACTACCTTGATCCTAGTCGATTTTATTTGTAATATATTAAAATTATTATTTTATAACATTCACTCTAGTTTAATTTGGGGGACATAAGTTCAAATTATCTAAAATAGCCCATTTGATAAAAACTGGAGCTTGAGTAATGGCAGTCTTGATATCTTCAAAATATATTTTATCCTCAATCATCCACTCTATCTTAGTATCTTGTTTCAGTATTACATTCAATCGTTTTAAAATATCTTTAAATCCATAAATGAATTTTCACAAAATTTTTATCTTGCCAAAGGAAGGAATTCAATTCTTTCTTGTTATTAGGAGGTGTCAACTTAGAAATGGATTGAGTTCAATCTAGAAAAATGAAAATCCCATCTTTAGTGATGATATGGCCTAGTAATTTCACTTTTGTAACTCCAAAGATACTTTTCTTTGGATTGACACTCCATACCTTCTACATCTATCAAACACTTTTTATAGATGATTCTCGTGATCAAGTCATCCATGTATATGATAATATATCTACCAACAAATACTTGGAAACCAAAGCCCATGGGTATTTAGAAGGTATCTCCTATATTATTTGTCTAAATGACATCATTTTATATCTAAAATTTCCCCACCTTGTGGTAAAGGTAGTGTTCATCATGTCTCCTACTTTTTTAATAGCACTCGATTTTGTCTTAAGATTCCATTAATCTCAAACCCACTTACCATTTGAATAACCTCATCCAATGAAGGTATGATTAATTATATTTATATTATGCTTTGTCCAGATTCTTGAAGTCCATGTAGAGTCTAATTTTTATACTTTTCTTCCTAACTAGTACTATATTAGCTACCCATGTTGAATGTCTTATTGGAAATACAATCCTGGCATCCAGTATTTTGTATACCTCTTTCTGAAAGAGAGGTTCCAAAATTAGATAAACAGGACTTTATCTCTACCTAAAAGACTTTTGTTTTAGTTTCAATGGAATTGTATGAGTAATGATTCTAGGGTTAAATATCTTTAGGTCCTCATATATTAAGGTAATCATGTCCTTATACTCTGTCAGTAGATCCTTTAACTTTTTTTTCTCATTTTTAATGTAGTTGAGTCCAATGTTCACATACTAAGCATGTTGCTTAGTACCCAAATTTTGTTTGATAAAATTAGACTCAGTTGATTTAGACTTCTACTTTTGAGATTTTGTATTTACATAGAAAGATCATTCTAAAAATTCCATTCCTAAAAGGATTTGATTTTCCTTTGACTATAGGACATCATCTTCTCCAAGGTATTTAACATACATGTGATCCACATCTTTCTCATGTATTATTTAAGATTTTAATGTCTTAGAACTACTCATGACTTGGACAATCTATTGATCATCCTCAAATACATGAAAATTATCCATGTTATCTGGAATAAAGGGGAAAGGAGCTAGCTCCATATAAAATCTATATATTTTAAAATCCTAGAGTGGTGTTAAATTGGTAGTTGGAGTTGCTAGAGAATTTATCATCTAGTTTTATTCTTTTGGGATAGATCTACTATTAAATCCTTCACATGACTTGATCAAGTCCTAGAATTGATGTTTATACTTTTTTAAGTAGGTGAGATTGCATTAATACTTACTTATAATATGGTTAGCAACCAACTCATACTCACTATATATTTATTGTTGGTTGACATTGTGATTTAGCACAGATTATAAACTAATGATTATAGCCTCATACTTATCTCTATTATTGGTACAAACAAATTATAACCTATAGGTGTTGATGTGATTTTTATACATTCCCCCAAATATTCTTATGGGGTTGCCTCTAATGTTTTATTATAATTGAATAGAATCGCTCTAAGGCACAAAATGTAGGGTATTTAGTTTTACAACAACCTTCTAGTAGAATAGTGGTTAAACAACACAAATTGTTTACCATGGGTGAACTATCTATGGGTGAACCTAAATATAATTTTAATGAGCATAAGGATGATTATTTATAGCTAAGGTGGGAAGTATTATAAAAGAAACTACAAAAAGAGAGAAACGTAAGGCAAGAAAGAAAGGTTTGTGGAAGTTCAAGGATAAAGCCTTTTAAGACTAGTATTTAAGCTCAAGTAAGATAGGGTATCTAGACCAATACATGTTTTAAACTACTATATCACACAAATAATAAAATAAAATTAAGGATTTAAATGGGAAAAGAACACAATATACTTAAACATGAAGAAATCAAAGGTTGCTTGATTGCCAGATTGTTATTTCATATCTACAAAAGGATTATGATAAGCATGCAAAAGATTCTCAAATCAAATATAACTAAAAATGAAAGACTATATTTAAAATAGATACCTCATACACAATTTTAATAAATAATATAATATAATGATGGAACATCTAAGTAATCCATAAAAATTGGAGAAGAATAAAGATTTACACATCAAGACCAAGTCAAGTATAACTTATTTGAATTTCCTATTAATCTTAATAGCTAAAATTTTCCTCCCTAATGACCGAGAGGTTATTTGTATTTAAAATATTGGGATGGGGAAGGTTTCATCTCTTTGAGATTTGTCTAATTTTACAAGTCCAAAAATATAACCTTTAGTTAAACATTCATGCAAGAATGCATGTTACAATGAAAATAATCAAAATAGACTTTCCATCCAAAAATAAATTATGCATTTACAATAATATATGGGGAACTAGAGTCCAAATTTGAAAATAATAATTAAAATACATAATTATTATAAATTTAGAATGATTATTCCATGTCGATACTTGAATTAACCGATGAAGACACTACAATTACAACTATGGTGTAGATTGAGAGTTATGTGAAGCTAGGGCACTGATTGCCAGTTATATGCATTATAGACCCAGAAGTTGCCTCCTTCACCTTAAACACTTCACCTAGTGCATATGTAGTATCAAAATCTTAATTTATGACCTCAAAATTCAATAGTGAGTGATTCAAAATCTTGTCTACTTCAATCATTAACCTATCTTCTTCTTCCTCTATGCGTTTAAACTCAACCACTAAGGTTTTATTGCTTGTGACAATGTCATTTGCAAAACTTAAAATTGTATCACTTCCTCATTGGTTTTATATACATCACCTTCCACTTGTTATTTTAATTATTTCTTAGCTAAGTGGATAAGGTTGTCAAAATTGGGTTGATTCACCAGCTTCCCTATCTGGGTGATCACCCTAGTTACCTATATATTAGCCAAAAACTATCATGCTTTAGCTTCATGATTCTAAAAAAGGCACAATAACTTATGTATTGATCTTTGTTAATTTAAGGAGGCATCCCTCTTTTAAATCACATAATTAAGGAAAAAAACATCCATGCTAGTCATTAAATATAGTTGATCAAAGACACTAATTTTGGAACATTGGACTAAGAAGTTTTATCTCCTTTCTTTATCCTTCGTCATGTTCCGTAATGTAACCATATCTACTCTATGGAACTAACTAGCTACCATTGATATTCTAACATTGAGAAAGATGTTACACAAATTTGTAGATGCACTCTATACCTTAACTATTGTATCCTAAAGATCCTGTATGATATTCACTTATTTCCATCTCTTCAAGTCCTCCTCAGTGATTTCATATATTTCTTTTATTGTTGACCTAGTAGAATCAATAAGAGTATTGAAATATTTAATGTAATCCATAAGGTCATTGGTATTCCTTTTGGGTATTTTGGCCAGTGGAAATAAATTCTCCCTTTGTTCAAACTCTATGTCTACATTTTTATGTATATTTATCATTTTCCTCTTCCTCACTCTTTGTATGGTCCCACTCTTTTTTCTCAAACCTTGTAGAAACTATGGGAAGCTCTGCCATAACTAGATTTTTCATTTCATCTTGCACATTTTGAATCTCCCTTAACCATTGAGGAATTATTAATTCACCTCTTTCTTTTCTTTGGGTATGTTATGAATATGTAGGTGGTTGAGAGGTCATAGGAAGGGAAGTGTTTACTAGGAGATATATGGTTATCACTGAGTCACTAATTTGTATGGGAACTTGGGTAAGATTTTAGACCACCACTTTCCATAGAAAGGATTATTTTATTAGTGTCACCTGGGAAAAGAATTTGGTCAAACCTATGGTTATTTCCACAATCATGGTTACTTTTGGAAAAGCATGTGGTTGGGGTATGGGAAGCTCTAGCTAGGTTACCTTCCTTCTTGGGGTTGCTAGATTATTAAAAGAGGACACTGTAACCAAATTCTTATAATGGACCATTTTAGGATTCTTTATTAAAATAATGTCATAATTTATACTAGTGATAATGGAAGTGGAAGATGTAATCGAAGGAATTATTATAGGTAGACTTACAATTATATTTTTTACATTAAATTCTAAATAAATAATGGAATAAAGTACCTCAAAGATCTTCTAAATTTTCTTCAAGGTAATCCCTACTAAGGTGTATCCTTATTCCTATATTTCTAGACTCAAATATTTTTCTTTATCTAGTTCAACTTCATCATCTGGATATGGTTTTCCTATATCTAAGTCTTCTTATTCTGATGTATAGTCAACTAGAGGTATTAATTATTATAGTTAGTCCTCTTATTCTAGCTCCATGACATCTTATGTGTCTTTTTCCTCTTCCTCAATAACTTCTTCAATGACAAGGAGACCAAGAGATAGCCTTTCTTCTAACTTTCTATGCAGGGAAGGATCAATAGATTCCATGGGCTTCCTATGGTATATGAAGATAGGTGGAGTGGAGGGTGGATGATATGGTGCAAGGGTTATGATAATAATTTTGGTATGAGGTGGAGAGTTATGTGATGAATTGAAGGGTGTGGAGACCACAAGGGTTCCCTAAGGAAACCTAAGAAATTTAAGAAATCTAGTAGGAATAGAAACTAAAAAAAATGATGACTATAAGAACTCTAGAAGACTTACTAGTGTAACATAGATGAGAGGAGGCAAAAGACTCATTGTAAAACTACTCTTATTTTAGATAGATAAGGTAATCATTGGCTTCTCTATGGTGGTTACCATCCCCAAGACTTGATCATATTAGGTTGTAGAAGTGGTAGGAATCTAAGAACCAAAAACTCATCTCAGAATTTCCTTCCTAAGATGGGGATTTGACATTAAGATTGATCTTCCCCATCTTTTATGGGTTTTTTTATAGGGATGGAAGTTGGTCTATTTTATGAGATCCTTTCAATGGAAATGGAGGTCGTTATTGACTCCATGCATTATGAGTTTCCTCCTTTATGGAATTCATATTATATTGTAGAGATTCCTCCAATATCATTTTTATCTTCTTATCTTTTATCCTTATCCATAAATGAAAGTCATCCAAGGTATTCAATAAAACACAATCATGGTCATAAGTTTGGTGACCATAAGAAACATGAACTTTATTATTTTCTAGGATGGTATTTAGATAAACCCTTATCCTTTTCTTAGGGTCCCATTCCATGAATGGTGTCATCTACAAATTGTAGGCTATCTTGGGCTTTCTAGTTGATATAAAATCTAACCTAGTCACATAGTAGTGTTGTCAAATGTTGTAGGGTATTTTTAATTAATTGGCCAATCTAGCCAAGTTCTTTTCCAATCCTATTAAAAACTTGATCAACCATATCTTGCTCTATAATGTCATCAATAACATGATGAGGTAAAAATAAAAGGGTAGACCTAGTACCCTCTACTTATATGATAGTCACATATAGGTACAACCAGTAATCACCCTTTTTGGTGAGTGTCCTTATTATGTTCTCAAATAATCTATTCATTGGAGTTCCATGCATATATTTATATATAATGGTATACCTCATTTCTTATTACTTTAATTTCATTTATGTACCTATAAATAAACTTGAATAAGAAATATTCTTTGACCCTATTCCCCAATACTCTATTGATGGTTACCATTCCTAGCTATATGGCCTATATACAGTAGCCATGACTGCATTCAGTAGATAATACATCATGTAAAAATTTCCATCCTTGGGTCTCCTTTCAAGGTAGAGAATTTTTTATTTCAATCTTGTACATATAATCTCTCCCAAGGCTACCAATTTTTTAGTTGTCAATAGTATGTCCAATAGTGGTACCCATTTGACGTGGACATAAGTAATGCTTGGGAATCCATGCAATTTTTTTAATAGTGGTATTGAAATGGAAATTGTAGATCTGAAATTAATAACAAATTTGGTATAAATTACCCCATTAGGATTTAATCTTTGACCCTTTGTCATCCACTACTTCAGTTTCATGTTCATGGTATTGTGTTCAAGCCACACATTGGTTAAGACTTGATTGTAGGTAGTTTTAGGGAGAGGAAGGATAAGATACCTTTCAAATACCCTCATTTATATGTAGGTATAGGTGGTCTAGACCTTTTGATATACACAATATCACATGCAGTGGTTTCATTTTTGAATGGAACCTTTAAGAGGTCAATGCATGACATTACATCTAGTTTGTTTGTAGCCTGGTGGAGGCCCTATACTTTGATTGGGAGTAAATCATAAATATATTATTTGGCCTTAAGTTATATTTCATCCTCTATAGAGCGTGACTAAATTGACTTGACTTCCTCCCAAAGGGTTGAATAGTGAGGGAACTTCAAATTCACTTTTCAAAAATTATATCCATATATTTTTTTGATCCAAAAAATGAGAATGAGGATGGACTAAGATCTTACCTTATTTTTATTAAGAATACATTGCAAACATATAGTCACATCAACTCCTACAAAGTTTATGACTAGTTCATTTGGTACTGTATGACTAAATAAAACTAGATCTCATTAGACACTTATGAAATTAGAGAATAAAATCACTTAATGATCAAAGCAATAGAAAGGTGAATCCAATGCTCACTGATTTGGTATATATCATTATCAAGATTGTGTACTATTTATATTTTTGTACCTTTAATGCTGATATTCTCACCTTTAATGCCAATTTTTATTTGAATATATCAGTCATCTTTGATAGGTGCCCCTTATTTTCCATGTGGCGGTCTTTCATTAATTATTCATTCCTAGTAATCACTTTAAGACATCTGTCAATCATCTATTAACTTGATTCTTTTGTTATATTGTTGAACCTTATTTATTATATTTTATCCTTACTTTCCATAGATAGTGAAATGTCTCATTCTCTCATTAACCTAGCCCTTTGAATTCCTTTACTATATTTGGGAGGTCTTGTAATGGTGAGTTAATATTATTGGGCCATGTGGCATTATCTTGGAACACTAGAAGCATAGAAGACTAGGGCATTAGATTATAACTAATTTTGGTAAAAATGTTATGTGGTCATAGACCAATGTGATATAGATACATGGCTATATCGCAAGAAGCTCAGAGACTTAGGATCTTGGATCATTAGGTAGGCAACTAAAATATTGTTTAACTTCTTGACTATGTATATTAATGCAAATATTCCACATGTCAGCCAGTCAAAAATCCAAACACTCAGGAGCTCAAGACATTGGACTATAGAGTGAAGAACCATCTAACCTTCTCACAATGGTGAGTTAATGTGATTGAGATATGTGGAGTGATATTTAAAGCCTAAATACTCAGGAACTCAAAAGCTTAGAGGTTTATGGGAATAAAAAACTATTAAGTTTGTTGATGATCAAGTGAAGTTCCTGTAGTTCCAATTTAGCATGAATATGCCACATGGCCTATTTTCAAAGCTTGGGAGACTCATGAGGCTCAAAAGACGTAATGTTTTGTAATCATAAAAAATCCTAAAAGATGTCAGAGTGACACATGTCATAACTACGTAAAATCTTTATTATGGATCTGATAGGAGGAAATCGATGTTCTTTATCTTTTAATCATGTGATCAAAATATATATACTAGGATAAGAAATATTAGATATGTTAGTCTAAAAATCATATTAAATTAAAAATGATAGAAAATCTAAGGTTCAAAATGACTTAAGATACAAGTTTAAGCTTAGATTATTATGATTTTTACTTGGGCAATGATGGATTTTATAAAAATAACCCTTATGATGGGTGAATGATACCATAATCATAGCTCTTTGAGCTCATAGTGACCTAGCTATGGGTTTTTCAATAATGGGTCTATATGTTTAAAATTTTGAATGTGGGGTGTGTGTATGTGTGTTAGGGCACAAAAAATGGTGTCTCATAGGGAAAAATACTTCTAAGTATTTTAAGAACCCAACTTTTCATAAATGTATTATGAAAAAACCTAAATTTTACTAAAGAAAGAATAAGGAAATCCAACTTCTAGAACAAAACTCTTACTTCCTAATGTAATATACTAACCTTCCTAGTCCTCAAACAAGTGAGTAATTTTATGAAATTAATTTACCCTGGGCATGAATATTTTGAAAAAGGCCCAATAAAATCTATAGTTTTCACATTGAATTTTACTTTACAACCAATGAAAATTAAATTTTTGGCATTACTCTAGTGTCATCCAACTATCCATATCACTAATAAATATACCATTGGTTCCACTTGAAGCCTTGCTCTACTACCATCCAGGAATCCATAGTCCTAGTAGAGTTTACTTGAATCACCAATTCCTTAATAGTTTTCAACTTTTTTTAATCATAGATAGAGTAAGGTTGGGAAACACTTTTAGCTGGATATATGAAAAACTATATCTCAATATGTCCCTGAGAGTGTATATATAGCCCTAGGTTTATCATCTTTTATCCAAGTTTAAACCTATGAGAGTGTAATGTATCTTTGGAAATAGGAAGCCTTTCTTTAATTTAGATAAGTATATCAGATCAAGTGCCAAAATATGAGTAGGCATATTTAGTCTAACTAAAATTTAGTCATAATACATACTTCAACTCTATGTCTATTACATTCAAAATAGATTTCCATAAGTACCTATTGTGCTCCCTTTTAGTATCATTCCCTTTCCTTTTGGTATTTATTTTTGGATTTAGTTTGGGAAGATTATTGAGATAGTTTCATAGATTTCAGAAACTAATCTAAAGGAAATCAAGGAAAGAAAGCAAGAAATTTAATCTAGAAAGCAATAAATATAATCTAGAAAACATAAATTATAATCTTGAAATTATTGAATCTAATCGATAAAGTAGGAAATCTAATATAGAAAGAAGGAAATATAATCTACTCCTAATCTAAATCTCCATTCATAGTTCACTTAAATGCCTTCCCAATTAGAGCAGCCATGAAGTAATGCTTCACAAACTTTCCATTTATTATAAAGGTGAGGTCCTACCTTGGAGGTCTTTTGACTTCAAGGCATTGTTTCCCAAAATTTTAGATACCTGATATGGTCCAATCCATAATGAAGTGAGCTTGTTAGTATACCCTTCCTTTTCATGTGCTCTATCCTAGAGGAGAAATAAGTTTGAAAGCCTTAAATCCTTGATCTTATATCTTTTATCAAACCAACATTTGAAAATATCTTGATGTTCGCTGAAGTTATGCAGTGCTTCAATTCTTATGTCTTTTAATTGAACTATCTCAAGTAATCTATAAGTTAATCTCTCATCTTTACCCATATAACATTGCATAAATTGGTAATTCAGTAGCTTAAGAGTGATGGGGAAGAATGGATTTCATCCATACACAAACATAAGAATGACACCTTGATAGCTTGCTTTACCTAGTTTGGTCTACCCATAGTGCATATTTCAATAAGAGATGCCATTATCTTGGTTTATTTTGTGCAAATTTTTTTATGGCATTCATCAGGTTCTTATTGGTTGATTCAACTATGCCATTTTATTTTGGATAATGGTTTGAATATATATTCAGGGTAATCTAATTAAGGTAGACCCATTCTATGAATTCAATAAACTATAATGTTGAACCATTATCGTAGACCAAAGAAATATGTGTGTCAAATTGACTGACTATATTTGCCTTTAAGAAGTTAGTGACATCTATGGCTCATGAATTATTGGTGGTAATACCCTTTGTCCACCTATTATAATAATCAATAGATATGAGGATAAAATTTTGTCCTACTAAATCATTTGGATTTATTACCCCAACAAAGTCTAGACCCCATTGGGTAGAAGGGAATCCTTCAATGATTAGATGTAAAGGCATGGTAGCATTTATTTCTCTCATTAAAAACACCTAGTACTCATAGAAGATTATGATGTGGTTATAGATGTGCTTGAATATTGTAGGCTAGTAATAACCCATCCTCAAAATATTATGGGTTGTAGTATTTTTGAAAGGGTGCACATTGCCAACTTTTTGACGTATGTTGTTTAAGATATCCTTAGCTTCCTCTATCAAAACACACCTTATGTAGATGAATTCATAGTTATTTATGTAAATGACCCCTTTCTTGATCATGAAATGAGTTTATTTGAGCCTAAGGGCTCGCTTTTTCTCTCTTATCAACTCTAGAGGGCATGTCCTTGTAATTAAGTAATGAATGACATGTGAGTACCATTCTCCTCACTTCACCTAAACTTCATTTATTTGTTCATTATGGATGCATCGGTCAAATTGAGTCATTAGCTAGACGATGCCCTAACCCCTTACCATTTTAGTTGGTCTAATGTCAAGGTCAAATTCTTAAAGTTTGGCGATCCATTTCCCTTTCCTTTCTCCCAACTCATTCTGGCTAAGCATGATGTTGATAATTAGGTCAAGGACAATGGCATATGTCTTATTTCATAGAATATAATGTCTAAATTTTTTGATGGCCTTAATCAAAGCATATATATATATATATATATATATATATATATATATATATATATATATATATATGCTTATAAATGGAGTATTTTATCTCTTCATCCTTCAAGTTGGTACTCATGAAGGCAATGGAGTGCTCATTATCTTATACCTTTTGTGTAAATACCATAACAATGGTATGTTTTGCAGTGAATGAATAGAGATATAAATATTTACTAAAATTTGGGATGATTAGGATTTGGGCTTGAGATATCACCATTTTAATGTCTGGGAATGATTTTTTAGCTTATGTCCTACACTCAATCTTAGCATCCTAATTTATCATGACATTTAGTGGTTTGTCAATTTCTACTAAAACAAAAATGAACTTTCTAAAGAAGTTAATGTTGAATAATTTTGACTGCCAAAGTTAAAATATCAACCCTTATAGGTTGAAACTTGAATTTTTAGGTTTTAATAGCCTTATTCATAGATTTTTTGAGACTTGTGAGGTCTTAAAATAGTCTTTTTTAAAGTCTATTATCAAATATTAAGGTTAATTTGACAATATTAAAGTAATGTATTATATTGGTCTTATAATGGTCTAGTCATGTCATGGTGTAATGACGCTTGTTTAAAAGGTATCATAGGTCCTTAGGTTTCTCTTAAATTAATTTTTCTCCCCCTTAATCAACTTGTATAAATGTTTCACACATGTTTTGAGAGTTTAAGGTAATTCAAAAACTCTAGGGTAAAGTTTTATGAAGGAAATGGTGCTTTTAACTAAATCCCAAATGTGTCAAATCCAACCAAGTGTAACGTTCCATACATCACACTTATGAGATATTTAAAGAGAGATTTACAACATGTATATGATAATTAAAATTTATAAAGTGGTAATATTATTCAATTTCAACACTTAAAAGGCAATTTAAAGTCACTTATATAGACTTGGGATGTCCAATTCCAGGTCAAAATGTTGTAGAGGTGTATTTTGAGAAAAAGGTCATATTAATTATTATAATGAAGTTCTCTCTCTCTCTCTCTCTCTCTCTCTCTCTCTCTCTCTCTCTCTCTCTCTCTCTCTCTCTCTCTCTCTCTCTCTCTCTCTCTCTCTCTCTCTCTCTCTCTCTCTCTCTCTCTCTCTAGTGCTTTCTTCACCAGCTAACAAGGGTCAACTTCAAGTGCTCATTATTTATAGTATGGTGAGAGTCAAGTATAATATTTTTTACATAGGATGTATTACTAATGAGATTAAAATTAATTTAAATGTTTTTCATATTGGTTTCCCATCCTTTACGAATAGTTGTTAATAAGGTAGGGAAAATCAAAAGTAGTTAGTTAACCCCATAAACTCAATTTATCTCCTTAAAATGATAGTTTTAGATTAGTTAAATGCATATATAAAATATAGGAGATTAATAGGGGATTTAAATACATTTAATTTTCTTTTGCATGCCCTATTTGGCAAGTGTGGGCTTAAAAGGGCATGAAAACTACTCTTTTTCATATTTTGCAAAGTGACTTCCATAGTTTCTTTGTGTTTCAAGTTATTAAATAGTTAAGGAAGATGGAGGAAGATTTAAAAAAATGTCATAATCTCTTTAATACTTTATATCTACATCATTATTTTCCATGCCCATTCCAGCATCACTTTCTCCAAGCAACATGTAGTGTTCTTAAGCTTTGAAGACTGTGTGTCTAAGATGTCTACAAAAATGGAGTGAAGAGGTCTTATATTGCATTTTTCAAGGAATTATAAGGGTATTGAGCTCAAAAATAAGGTAATTAAACAATATATAAGTGATTCAAGGATCAACAGGTCCAAATTACACCTTTTTAGAGCCTAAAACATAAAAAATATAAGCCTACAAGCCTATAGACATGTAGGCTTGCATTGTATGAGAAATTCAATGAACCATGCATCAACTCTTTTTTTTGAAATCCTAAATAGTGAGAGGAATGTGATTTACCTATGATGGAATAGGTATAAAATCATGGAGAATTATGATTGTAATAAATAATTTTCAAGAACATAAATAGACCTACACGCAGGCTAGGGCGGTTGTCATGAATGTCCAAATAATGGGAAATGCCAATAAGCTTGTAGAGGTTAGATTTGAATTTATAGAGATCATGAAGTTAAAATTTCTATAAATATGTAAATATCCTAGTTGGGAGTGCTAGTTTTAAAATCTCAATACTCAAAAGGCTCTCAATGATCATATATACCCATGTTTTAACCAGACATGAGAAAGAGAGGATATGATTGTGAAAACATGAAGTCTTAGGAAGGTTACAGAGTTTTAAAGGAAGACAAATAAGTCCTCAATGTTTTATAAAAGGTAATTGAGTTTTTAATTTGATTGGTAGAAGATTCCTAAACTATAAAATTTAATCAAGTAAATTTCACTTCAACCCTAGAGTCATACAAACTATAAAAAAATTAGCCCTGTATACTCTTAATGAGTGAGAGGACTTTTGATATGAAGGTTAAAAAGTATTGGTGAAAATAAACCACATGAAAATAATATATAAATTTAACCTAAATTTCAATGATTTTAAGTTAAATGAAGACATTTTCAAGTCTTTTGAAACCTATTCAAGCCTAACATGCCCAAACATGCACCTACAAGCTAGCTTGAGTGATTCAAATCAGTGAGCAAGGGAAGATACAATAGTGGTATGAGGTTTGCATTAGAATGAGTAATTGGGTTTGTGTTTCCATTTAAAATATACGTATGGTCTTTGATATCTCAATTCCAAACGAGGACTGATGATATTTTTCCTTTCTAGGCGTCTTAAGACTAAACATGTACACACAGACATGTGTGTAGTTTTGGAGTAAAGTTGGACTGATTGATGGTGATTTGAAGACCTAGGGACCCTAAAGTTGTTTTTATAGCTTTAATTAAACATTAAATGAAGGTTTAAACCCTTAAATTATGAAAGGTAAGATCTAACATAGGTTTTTACTATCATTTGTAGTGGTTAGCTTGAGAAACCTATGTATGGGCTAATGAGTGTAACTAGATGCTTGTGGAGATAAATGGAAAGGAAAATCATTGAAATAATTAAATGGACATGATAAAAACTTATAAAAGTCATTTTAAACTTAAAATAGGATCCAAAATAACACTTGTAGACCTATTTTATCTTCTAGACCTCACAATAATAGTCTACCAATTCCAGAGGTAGTTTGAAATGCTCATATCTCTCATGAAGGGATACATGGTGGATCAAGCCATTCGAAATAAGAGGGAACCCCTATGCACTCATTATTTATTAAATTTTTGTGTTCATCTAGATCATGTGATCTATGAACAATCCTTAATACTCTAAGGCACTCATAGGTTGTTAAAATGGTATTAGTTGGTACATACCAAGACATAATTGTATGGAATGGTCATAAATACATGGTTGTAGGTGTGTTTGTGAGTGTCTAGGGTAAGAATTGGTTTTAAAATTAGACATATATGTCTATTAATATTTTATATAGGTTATACCATCATCCACACACCTATTTAGATCTCATATATAGGTATATAAGCTCTACAAGTCATCGAGTGAGGTCACAAGGTGAGAATGCACTAGTTTGCTAGTCAAGAAGCCTATCTCAAGCCTATAGGGTACAAGAGGAGATATATTTTAAAAAATATTTATTTTTCCTAAGATGTTTCAGACCTCAATAAATCTCTTCAAAGCATTAGAACATGATAATTTCTTAGCAAACCACTTCAATCACGTCTCAAGCCTATTCAAACACTTAGACTAGGGTTTTGAGCATTTCATGGTTTACATATCTGTATAAGGTTTTAGGAGAAAAAAAATTATCATTGAGCATGGTCTAGTCATGGGTAAATTTAATCACACACTTCTTATATGTTTCACATGTGGGGGAGTCAAGTTGAGCCAAAACTCAGTTTTTAGGCTTATATGGCTAATGGAGACTTAATTTGAAAGAGAAAATGGGCTATTAAGTGTACTTCCACTCAGAGTTGGGTCCTAAAATTTGTAATGGATCTATAAGGGGATATTAGGTAGTAAAAACATCTTTATTTTTATAATATCCCAGATACATTATTATACACAAGGAGGTTTTCATGATTTCAAGACTACAAGGAATTGAGGCCAAATGAGAGATTTGTGTGAAAAATGAAGCCTTGGAGAGAGTTTGAGTCCTCCAAATTAATATTTTTAGGTTTGATAATATTGAGATATGTTATCCATGGAGA
The DNA here is from genome assembly GCA_037957365.1 of Torreya grandis. NCBI lineage: Eukaryota > Viridiplantae > Streptophyta > Pinopsida > Cupressales > Taxaceae > Torreya > Torreya grandis. Next base: position 189,682 of record JARHVA010007730.1, on the reverse strand, counting down.
TATATTTAATTTATGAAAACAAAGTCAATGTTTGACACTTGAAATCAAGGTGAGGTCTAACGAGGTAAGGGGTTTCAAGACACATAAAGAGTTACTTGATGATTATCATTAAGATTTCAACTTAAGGATATCATAGGTAGATGTAGGATGTTTAAAGTAGAGCCAATAATGTAACCCAAGATGACTTGACAATCAAGAAGGCCATTTGTCATCTCACAAGCTAAGATAAAGGGTAGTTTATTAGAAGACAAGGTGTCAAGCAATAAAAAGAAACTCCATGCCACTTTGAATAGGAAAGCATGTTCAAGGATCAACACTTTTCCTTAGGGAAATGATGAAGATTTTTCAAAACTCTTTCTTAATTATAAACTTCACTTGATAGATCTCACCTCTCTCTTCTACACCATTCTCTTATTCTCCTCACTTTCTCTATATAAGAAAACTTGATTGGCTATGTATGTATCCTGCACATGGGTATGGAAAATCCCTACACATTTTCAAGCCTTTGATCAATAAGAAACTTCTGATGTTACCTCCTCTTTTGACTAGTTTCAATGTATGTGCATGACTAGTTGATCTTATCAAGTGATTATGTTTTCTTCCTTGGCATGTTGTCCATTTATAGTATTCATAATCAATATGAAATCTTGTTTTTAGGTCTTATGAAGTGTCTAAGTGAGGTGCAAAGGTCAAGTTAGTAGTTTATTTAATAATGTCAAGCATGACCTCTTCACTAGTATGCCTAACCCAAGCAAAATTTCACTACCTCTATAATGAAATGCTAATGTAGAGAGGTTGATTTAGAGTAGTGCTTATTTTGGATTAGTCTCAAGGTTGATGTTCACTTTCATTTGGTTGGTAGTGGCCAAACTATTTTGGTGCATCACCTCTATTAAAGTAGGTTTTCCTCTCTTTTTATATCAATTTGGTAGATTAGTAGAAGAGCCTAAGTGATACATCAATGGACATATCCATTTAACCTATAGATTCAATCCAATATTAGGCCACCCATAACATAGGATTGTCTCCATGTTATCCCAAATTTGGAAGGCTTGAACTACCTTCCAAGGGTGAAAATTTGGGATATAACAGTTTTTGCATGCCTGGTGGGACTAAGGTTTAGAGTGGTTGAAGGATTATTAGTGTTGTCCTTATACATATCATCCTTTATAGGCAGTCAAAAACTTCAATGGTGACTCTGAGCTCAATTAGATAGTTTTAGCTAAACCTAGGTACATATTTCAAAGAATTGTTGATGATTTTTATTTCTCTTGTTTACTTCATGATGTATAATGGTTGGGTATGAAGAGAATTTATGTGTTATTCCTCCTTATCAGTCATATAATTATCCATACCAACCTTGTCATGATCCTTATTAGTCTTATGATGATACTTATTAGTCATATAATGAACCTTACAAGTAATATAATGACCCTTATCATTCCTATCATAATCCCTCATATGATCCCAACTATATACCTCAACAACCTTATCAGTCTTGTTACCCTCATTACTACAAAGATCAACACTCTTATCCTCTTTTTGAGCCATATCAATCCTATAATCAGCTTACACCTCCTCTATGTGGCTATGCTAATGAATATGAACGACCTTATTTTCAAGATGAAATGGATGAGATGTAAAAAAGATACTAGCATGTGCAAAAGGGTTTGCTTAACTTCTAAATATGAATAAGTTATTAGGTTATTTCAAGATGTATCTAATAATCCATTAGTGATAAATGAGTTGTTTACATTGGTATTAGAGAGGATGGATATTTTGGAAATATAATGAAGTGAGTTTGATCAGGTATGTCAAGAACCCTCTTGTATTCCTTATCATCCCTCTTATACTCCATATCCTCATAAATTCATTGACCATCCTCAATAAGAGTTATTCCAAAAGAATATAGACAAGTAAATTTTAGCCTCATATTTTAATATCTTAAAGTTTGAATCAAGATATGTTTTAGAAGTTGAATATAAATAAGATCGTGTGTCTATTCAAGCCCCATTTCCCCTTTCTCAAGAACCTCAAGCTATTCCATCATGTACATATATCCAATAAGGCATTCAAGATAAGAAAGAGGTCTTAGTTGAGAATGCTGGAAATCAAATTACAAGTGTGAATGAACTTTAATAAGGTTATGAGAAGAATGAGATGGTTGTTGAGAATAATGAATCACTTATATTACATCTAAATTCACTCTCTCTCCAAGAGTTATTATACAAATTTTCCATTCCCAAGACCTCAAGTTGCAATAAAATTCCCTCAATTATAAAACCAATTCATGAGAATACTCCTTGCCCTCCCACCATTTCCCTTAATGTGGAAAAACATGTCCTATGGGAGATAAATATAGAAGATAAAATTGTAGTTACAAATGATGAATATGTTTCAAGTGAATTTGAGGAGGATATCTTCATTAGTACTCCACTTGGGGAAGAAATATTCAATTTAATTTTCAAATATGAGGTTATAGAATATGGCCTTTATGGTATTCTTCAAAAAGGAGATCTAATTTCATCTAATCTTGTTGATGTTACATCTTGTCTTAATGTTAAAGGTTCTCTAAGAAAATAAGTTGAGGTTTCAAATGAATTTGAAATGGTTCCAAATGAGCAAGATATTGAACTTGAAAGATTTTATTCCCTATCACATCCTAAATGCATATAGAGGTTTGAAATTCTTGACAACCCTATAGCTCTTGAGGAGAAATATGAAGATGTTATTAAAGTTGGTCTCATTCAAATTGACCAAAGTAAGGAGATAAAATAAGATTGGTATTAGTACATTAAGTCACTTTAAGAAGTTGAATCCCTTTACAAAGGCATAATTCCTATTGGATATCATGCTTATGAATAGGTTTGTCAAGGTACATCCATTGAGGACCATGATGTAGCTTGGATTGAGTAATCAAATATCATTGAAGATCTTGATGGAATTTTAGTAGCTGATAAGAAACATGAAGTCACTAAAGATGCCATAGAGACCCAAGGACAATGTCTATATGGAGAATCATTGGATGAGGTTGTCACTGACAAGTAATATGAGAAGTATACTAAGCAAAATCATGAGTTCATCTTCATAGGTGACTTTTTTATTTTTAATACTTCACTTGATAGCATGCCAAGAGATTTGGTATTCAAGAGGAAGGTGAAGTCAACAAGAGAAAGTTATAATTCATATCTTGCCTCATGAAATTCTTCACCTCATGAAGTAAACGATCTCAAAAACTTCCCCTTTAATATAGGAGAAATAATAAATTTTAGGTCAGTTGTATATATTAGTTTCTTTGTTATGTCTTGTGTTCCTTAAGTGCTTGTTAGCTTGTCAGTGTGTCTTGTTTTTTTTCCTTTATGTGTTATCCTTATTTTCTACGTGTTTAGAGGTCAAGTTAGTTAGTTTGTTTTGGTCAAGGTCTGATCAGGTTTGAGTTTGAGTGCAAATGACTCCATTTCCTAATGGAAGGACAATTCTATTTATATAGTAAGAATTGCAAGCATGCTACCCCCATGAATCATCAATTTGTTGACCGATTTTGACCCCAAATGTCAAAAGATCAACCCTTATAATTTGAAAATTGACTTGTCACATTTTAATAGCCCTGTTCATAGCTTTGTCATGCCTTATGAGGTCTTAAAATAGTCTTTATAAAATCTATTAGTAAATATTGAGGTTAATTTGATAATATTAAGGTAATGTCTTATATTGGTATTGTAATGGTTTATTCATGTCATGGTGTAATTAGGATTGGTAAAAATGTGTCATAGGTCCTTAGTTTTCTCTTCAAGTAATTTTCCCCCTTAATGAACTTGTATAAATATTTCACACATGTTCAGAGAGTGTGAGGTAATTTTCAACCTTTAGGGTAAAGTTTTATGAAGAAAAAGGAGTTTTTAACTAACCCCCATGTGTTTAAAAGCCAACCAAGGGGAATGATCCATACATAAAACTTGTTCAATCTTGAAAAATAGGTTTTTAATGTGTATATGATAATTAAAAGTCACAAAGTGGTAGAATATTACATTTCAACACTTAAGAGGTAGTTTTAAGTCACTTGTATGTACTTGGGATGTCCAATTCCAATTTAAAAGATTAAAAAGGTGTCTCTTGAGATTTTATAGGTCATATTTATGCTTGGAATGAATTTTTAGGTCTTAGAGATATAAAAAACTCTCTCTCTCTATTCCATCACTCTCTTCACAAGTTAGTAAGGGTCAAATTCAAGTGTTTATTCTATATAGTATGGTGAGATTAAAATTATAAATTGTTTCCAAAGTAGGTGGTAATAATAATCTTAAAATTAATGTATATTTTTGTCATATTTGTGGCCCCTCATTTATGAACAATTGTTAAGAAAGTAGGGAAGTAAAAAAACAACTAGTTAACACCATATGCACAATTTCTCTCCTTGAAATGATAGTTTCAGATTGCTTGGATGCATAAGAGAAATTATAGTATCTGTATAGGGTCTTTTAAAACATTCATGTGATTTTATAAGCCCTATTTGGCACATGTGGGCTCAAAAGAGAAAGAAAACTACTTTTTACATAGTTTGCAAAAAGGTTATTAAATAGTCAAGGAAGATGGAGGAAGGTTTCACATCATATCACACTCTCTAAAATAATCTAAATATTCATCATGATTTGACATTCCCATTCTAACATCACTTTCTCCAAGCAACATGTAGTGTTATCAAGCTTTATAGACCATGTGTGTAAGTTGCCTACAAAAATGGAATAAAGAGGTCTTGTCTTAAATTTTAAAAACAAGTATAATGGTCTTAACTTAATAAATAATGAGATTAAACTTTAGATAAGTGATATAAGGCTCAAGAGGTCCAAATTACCCCTTTTCAAAGCCTAAAACACAAAAAATGGATTCCTACATGTTTGCAAACCTATAAGCCCGCATTATATGATAAATTCAATGAACTATGAATCAAATATTATTTTTTGAAAGCCTAAATGTTGAGAGGAATGTGATTTAACTATGATGGAGTTGGTGTAACATCATGGAGAAGTGTGACTACAAGAAATAATGCTCAAGAGCACAAATAAACCTGCAAGTAGGCTAGGGTTATTTATCATGAATAATTATAGAAAGGGAAATGCCAATAAGATTGTAGAGGGTAAGGTTTGAATGTGGAGAGTTAATAAAGTTAAAATTTATATCAAGATGTAAATATCCTAGTTGAGAGTGCTAGTTTTTGAATCTCAATACTCAAAAGGATTATCCACAGTCATATCTTAACCAAATATGAGAAAGAGAGGACATGTGATATGCTTATGAAAAGATGAAGTCTTAGGAAGGTTGTAAAGTTTTAAAATAATACAAATAAATAATAAATACTATAGAAAATGTAATTTATGTATTTAATTGATCAGTGGAATAGTCATAAACTCAAAAATGTAATCAAGGTAGTGTCACTTCAACACATTCAACCTTGTATATCATAATGAGTGAGAGGCCTTTTGATATGAAGCTAAAAAATTATTGGTGAGGATAAAACAAATGAAAATAATCTGTAATTTAAACCTCAATTTAAATGATTTTCAAGGTAAATTAAGGCATTTCAAGTTATTAAGAAACTTGTTCAAGCCTAACAGGCCCAAACATGCACCTATAGGTCAGTCTGAGTGATTCAACTCACTAAGAAAGGAAAGATAAAATAGTGGCATGAGGTTTGATTTTTAATGATTAATTGGGTTTTTGGAATCATTTAAAATATAATTATGGTATTGAATATCTCAATTCCAAAGGAGGATTGATTATAGTACTCCCTTCTAGGCATCCTAAGCCTAAACATGTAGACACAAACCTATGTACAATTTTAGATGAAATTATGATTTATTGATGGTTATATGAAGACATAAATACCATAATATGGTGTTTAAATATTTAATGAAACATTCCATGAATGTTTTAACCCTTAAACAATGAAATGGAAGAGCTGACATAGGCTACTAGGGTCACCTGTAGTGGTTAGCTTGAGAACCTTAGGTATAGGCTAATGAGTGTTACAAGAAGAATAAAAATATAAATGGAAATTAATACCATTGTAATAAGTCAAGGTATATGATATAAAGTTATATAAGTCATTAGAAACTTAAGAAACACTACAAAATAACACTTTTAGACCCATTTTCTTTTTTGGACCTCATAGTCATAGTCTACCAGCTTGAGAGGTAGTTTGAAATGATCACATATCTCATGAGGGGATGCATGGTGACTAAATGTATTTGGAATAATAGGTAACCCATATTCACTCATGATTCATATAATTTGGATGTTCATATAGATCTTATGCTCTATGAACAATCCTTAAGACCCTAAGGAACTCATAGGTTGTCTAGAGGACCGATTTTAACTTGATGAGACAAATAGGACTTAAAATATATTGATTTAACATTTAAATTACCTTTTTTAAATTAATAACACTCTAAATAACCTAAAAATAGTACTAGCTGGCATGTGCAAATGTAGAACTATACAAAATGGTCATAATGTATGGTTGCAGGTGTGTTTTTGAGTGTGCAGGGTAACAATTGGTTTTAAAATAAATAAAATAGGTATATCTAGACTTTAAAAAGGTTATTAAATCATTAACACACATATTCAAGTCTCATAAAATTTTATATAAGATTTACAAGTCATCATGTGAGGTCACAAGGTGAGAATGCACTAGTTTTCTAGTCGAGAAGCCTATCTCAAGCCTATGGAGTACAAGAGGATATCACTTGCCAAATATATGGAGTTTTCCTAAGATTTTTTAGACCTAAAAAACCCTCTTTTAATTACTAAAACCTAATAATTTCTTGGCAAACCAATTCAATCACCTCTCAAGCTTGTTCAAATGCCTAGATTAAGGTTTTGACTATTTCATGGTTCACAAATCCATACAATGTTTCAAGAGTTGAAATTTGGCATGGATAATTGTCAATTAATGGGTAAATTTAATCACACACTTCATGTAGGTTTAGCTTGTGTCAGATTCAATTTGATCCAAGCCTAGAGGGCTAATGAAGACCTAATTGGATAGATAAAATGGGCTAATAAGTGTACTTCCACTTAGATTTGGGTCCTAAAATTTGGAATAGAGTTTTAAGGGGATAATTTATAATAAAAATATATTTATTTTTACAATATCCTCCATAAATTATTCTACACAAGGAGGTTTTCATGATTTCAGGGTTACAAAGAATTAAGGCCAAATAAGAGCAATGGGTGGAAGATGAATCTTGGAGAGATTTTGAGGCATTAAAATGAATTATTTCAAGTTTGATATTATTTAAAGATGATATCCATGGATATATATTAAAATTATTAATATAAAGTCAACATTTTAAACTTGCAAGCAATGTGAGGTGCGACAAGGCCAATTTGCTTCAAGACATCTAAAGAGTTACTTGATGATTGTCACTGAGATGTCAGTTTGAGGAGGTCTTGAGTAGATTAAATGTGTCAAGATTATAACCAATAATGTAACTTAAGATTAATTTATAATAAATAAAGCCATTTTTCATCTCACAAGCTAAGACAAAGGGCAATTTTCAAGAAGACAAGGTGTCAAGAAACTAAAAGAAACTCTATGCCACTTGGAAGCAAAAAGCATATTCAAGAGATCAACACTTGTCCTTAGGGACATGATGGAGATATTTCACAACTCTTTCTTAATTTTAACCTTCAATTTACATGTCACCTCTCTCTTTTATGCGCTCCTCTCTTTCTCCTCTCACTTTATCTATATAAGCAACCTTGAAAGGTTATGTATGTATCCTCCACATGGGTATGGAAAATCCCTGTCCCTTTTCAAGCCTTTGATGAATTATAAAATTCTAATTTTACCTCCTATTTTGACTAGTTTCAATGTGTGTGCATGACAATTTGATATTTTCAAGTGATTATCTTTACTTCCTCTACATGTTATCATTTTCTAGCATTCATATTCAGTTTGAAATCATTTTTGTAGGTCTTGTGAAGTGTCTAAGTGAGGTGCTAAGGTTGAGTAAGTAGTATATTCACTATTGTCATGGTATGACCTCTTTACTAGTCCTTCTAACCAAAGCATTTTTCACTACCTCCACAATGAAATATTAATTTAGAGAGGCATATTTGGAGTTGTGTTTGTTTCAAGATAGTTTCATGGCTGATGTGCACTTGTAGCTAGTTGGTAGTGGTCAAACTATTTTGGTACATCACCTCCATTAGAATAATTTTATCTCTCTTTTTCTATCAAGTTGGTATATTAGTAGATGAGCCTAAGTGATACATCAAGGGAGCTATCCCTTTAACCTAGAGATTCAATTTAACATTAGGTCACCTAAGACCTAGGATTACCTCAATGTTATCCCAAATATGAAAGTCTCAAACTACCTTCCAAGGGTGAAAATTTGGGAAATAACAATTAATCTTACCAAATAAAGACGTCATCTCTTTCTTTTTATTGGGTGGTCTTATCTTGGAGATGTCATGGAGATAGTTTGGATCCATAGAGATCCCTTCTTTGGTGATAATATGGTGTAATAGTTTTCTTTCAGTTACCCTAAAAATGTATTTCTTGGGGTTCAGATAAACTCCATATCTTTTTCACCTATCGAGGACTTACTATAGATGGCTTACATGGTCATCCCTATTCTTGGAAAATATTTTAATATCATCAAAACTACACCCTTATTTCACCAAAATAAAACCTTATTACACCAAGATACAATATTCTTTAACCAAAATCAAAAGAAAGAAACTTCTATTCCATTTTTCCAACTAGTATTCATGATTTTACAACATGTATGATTTTTAAAAATTATAAAGAACACAAAAAAATATTTTAAAAAAGGAATATTCCTTATAAAAAGCATATATCATATAGAAAATTCTTCCAAAAAAGAGATTGGAAACCCTTGACCTCCTTTCAAAGATCTAAAAAATTAGCCCTTCCAAGTGATCCAAGAGCATTTACAAGTTACAAAGAGATAATTTTATATATAAACTAGAGTTTTTGCTCTATGACAATACAAATATTACTTGGGCATGTAAAATTGTATTTATCCATGAAAAATAATTCCAAGTTAAAAATAAACTATTTGCATATTTTGTGTGGGACCCTCTCAAACCCTATATTTTTGAGGAACTTTATTGGAAACTTTGACAAATGAAATTTTTAATTTTTATTAGACGTCTAAAGCTATACTGGGTGCCATGGTTGCTCTATGAGAATTTGAAACAATTCTTCCACTATTCCTAGATGTACAATTCAATACAAGGTTGTACCATTCACGATTTAACTCTATTTAAGATTGTGAGAAAGGAATTTGATGAAGTAGAATTGGTTTTTTGATGAGTTGGGAAATTTTAGAGGCCATACCAGTGTAAATATGGGTTGTACAACTTAGAAATTCAGCTTCGATAGCATCTTAGAGGCATTTGGTGGTGAATTTTGGTTTTTAGAAACTTAAATACATATCAAAAACTGAGCAAATTGATTTTAATAAAATTGGAAGGCATACTACATAATCATAGAAGTTTCCAAGTTGAATAAAGTCATACAAATGGCTATTTAGACAAAATTTAAGGTTTTTAAAACACATTTGATCAAAATACAACCTTCAAAACCATTCTACAGTGTTGAAAATGAAGGATTTGAGTTCTAAAATAAGAATGAAGATCTATTCTAGGCATATGGCCATGCAAGCCTAGTATAAAGGCTTACTTACACGTAGATTTACTCATAAGCTTTATAAAAGCAATGTAAAATATTTGAAAAATTAAATATTTTGATAAGTTTTTAAAAGTTTAACATTAGATCAAAGTTACCAAAGGGCATACCTTATACCACTCATGAATTTTTCCAAATTTGAATTCACATGAGGTTTTGTTTCCACATGAATGAACATTTCACTTTTTATTTCACCCAAATTCACTATGCTCATGACTACCATGCTTTGATACCACTGATAGAATATAAACCACTTAGGTTGAATCTTGTGCCCACTAAGTGTAGGTCCATAAGTATTTTATTAATTTCAAAAAAAATAAGTACATATAAAGGGTGAAAATATTCTATTAACCCTTTTTACAAAGCCAGACATGAATATATAGTTTTCACCCATGACCGGTAAAAACTATCTAACTTCTACAACCAACTATCTATGGGAATTCAACCCATAAGTTAGTTTTATTATTAATTCAAACATAAATATAAATTAATAAATCTAACTTAATTATTTTACATGGGTGTCTTTATAAAAATAATCATGCCTCATTTACATTTATTTAATTTAGCTTACCAAAATCCTAAACTAAGTTAAGACTTTGGAACAAGTACTAATTTGGGTTGTCATAGGAAAAATTGGGATTGAAGCTACCTAATCCTAGTTTATTTAACTTAAAAAATTAAAATAATGGAAATAATCTATTACACCAAGTATAACTACATTAACTGAGGGAGTGGATAAATAATGTAGACATGGAAGACTTACATCTTAGGAAAAGATAACTGGGGTACTAGGTTCTATAGCTACCATTATATTGGCACAAATTGGAGAGCTTATAGGTGTAGCTAGGTATGACCCCTATGTTGTGATGAGAAATTTTATTCGGACTTTCCCTCTGCATCTATTTTTCTATATGATATAAATTCAATAGTTACAAAGTTACCATATCCTTGGTTGACTTCCTCAGGTTCATCTATTAATTATGCTCCTCCTAACTCAGTTCTCTCCTTAGTTATCCATTCATCATATTCCTCTACTTTTTAATATCATCAAATGTTTGTTTCTTCTATATTAATCCTATAGACCCATTATTCTTCATCTCCCAATATATTATTTTCCTCCTTAATTTCATAAATTAAGACATGGTCTAACCCAAGTTCCCCCTTTCTTCTTTCTCTCCTTTCTTTTGGAACAATTTTTGTTTCTCTTCCACTTCCAGATTTTGAGATGAAATAGGAGGGTTATTTGGCTTCTTTTTATATGTCATTATTAGTTTTATAACAACAAAGGTTAACCTAGTTGAAATTGGAATGGGAGATGAAAGGGATGTAGTGGTATTAGATGGTGAGGGATTGGGAGGAGTGGTGATTACTATATGAATGATGGGTGGTGAAGATGGAAATATAATGGACTAAAGTAATACCAATGGTGGTGTTATTATCATGGTAGGTGGTGATGTAGATAGATACCCAAGGGACTAGGGCATCATTTCTAGTAGAGATAAAGGAGGATAAACAATATGAACTTAAGATAAGAGAGAAGGAAGACTTAATTTATATGCTATGGTCAATGGAAGTAGAAAAGCATGAAGAAAATCCAACTGATGTGTTGTGACTTGTAGGTCTCTACTCTTTAATTATGCATTAAGGGGAAGTAGAAGCAATAATAAGCGTAGGGGAGCTTGGAAGTGTCTTATTTATTTCATAAATGTAAGCTTACTTTGATGGGCTAGCTTGTTCTCAAATTTCATCTTCAACCTAAGGAGGGCACCCATGAATAGGTATGGAAACCCATTCTTATTTCTCAAATCTCTTAGTATCCTCTTTAGTGATGTAGGATCATATTGGATCCTCTATGCCACAATCATAGACATGTTGATAATGCACAACCTTATAACTAATTCAATATCATCTTCTTCACTCATAAACATAATGTCATGATTATAGGATTGATGCCAATAATTAATTATCACCTTTCATTAATATTTTTTAATATGTTCTCTGCCATTTTTTTTAGGGTCCTAATGTTTGAATGGTGCCAATTTAGACCCATAGTATGTCTTGATCTTTCCAACAAATTAGAGATGTTCTCACCTGATGTATTACATCTTAGAAATAGTAAGAGGGATTAGATAGAGGATTTCTTACTTGGACTTCCTCAACTCAGTATTAATGTTGTCATCTAGTTGAGTAATAATCCCCTACTCATATATCTTATAAGATAAAATCCTTGGTAGGTACCAAGGGTATGCCCTAATGCCTTTAATTATTATTGTGGTGCACTTTAGATAGAACCAATAATAACTCATCTTGTGAATGGTTTTATTTATAGGGTTAGAGAGCCTATGCATGTTATTCCCATATTTTGATTGATACACCATGGGGTAAAGGTCTCGGTAAAATTTTTCATGTTCTTTTTAAACATATGCACATAAAAACATTCACCTCATCACATATCATGTTTTTGGGGTAGTCTAGAGATGGTTTCTAGGGCTACTCCTAAGATGAATGAATAGCTATAGTCATTTCATCTACCATGTAAGACATCACATATAAGTTACCATATGATAAGTTTTCCACATTTGTGATTATCAAAATCAAGTCAGATATGATAATCTCTCTTATGGCTATGATTTTTTTGAAGTTAAAATCATGTCTAGTAAATGGAACCATATGTCATTTACATAATTAATGGTTGGAGAAACATATATTCTATTTAATAGGGCCATATCAATTCTCAACCTTGGTATGAAGACAAAAATGGGGATAGATGAGGTATGGCCATGAACTACAAAGCTACTTGGGTTACTAGCCCATTCTCACAATTTATTGCTAATATTGTTGTCAAGAAGCCATGAATTCACCATGTCGTACCTATATGACATTTTTGGGAAAGGGAGTCTATAATACTTTTCAAAGGCATTTCCACTAATAAATGTAATTTGTGTTTTGCCAATCCTAAAGTGTTATATATTCTTAGTAACCTTACCATTCATGAATAAATAAAATAATAGGTCAATGTAAGGAATTACCTATAGTTTGGATATTGTGTTGAGCATGGACTTGAGATGTATTTATTTTTATTGATGTCAAGGTGATCTTAGTACATAATGTATTAATGATAATGTGGTATGTTCCAAGTGGATTTGAGGTTGCATATCATGTGTGCAGGCCTTTGAAGTGATTGACCATGTTTTATGGGTAATATGAGGTATAAAGAGTGATTGGGTCACTTTTAGAAGTGAAATGAATTAATTTGAGTAGTCTTGTGAAGGTCTAGGTTATCCTAGTCAAATTGGCAGAACTTCCTGAGTTAGCATATTGATGATGTCAACAATCACAAATGTTAAAGTTTTAGAAAAAGTGGTCATATGGGTTTGTTAATAATTTTGCCTAAATCATATGTTTAAAATTTAATGTCTTTATATGGTTTATATAAAAAAAATTATGGTGGTGCAAAGTTGGTCTTCTTGGTATATTTAACTATGTTTCATACTTGGCCAAATTTGCAATATCAATGAACAAATGAAAACTTCAGTTAGTAATATTTTATTTGTAACTTTTGATAATGGATGAATTCAATGTTTATGTAAAAATAAAATTGGTAGAATACTTAAATTTATATCCATTAAAATTGATTAGTATGTTTATCTATTTGTATAATTACATCTATTTCATGTGAGAGTTCATTATTGTTGACTATGTTTTTTTGAATAAACCAAGGTACAAAGAAATGATTGTAGAAGATAAAGTATTGATCAAATCTTGATTTTATTAATATAAAAAATGAATTTTATATATATATATAGACACACACACACACACACACACACACACACACACACACACACACACACACACACATTTGTGTGTGTGTGTGTGTGTGTGTGTGTGTGTGTGTGTGTGTGTGTGTCTATATATATATATATATATATATATATATATATATATATATATATATATATATATATATATATATATATATATATATATATATATATATATATATAAATGTGTGATATTTGTGTGTGTGTGTGTGTGTATATATATATATATATGTGTGTGTGTGTGTGTGTGTGTGTGTGTGTGTGTGTGTGTGTGTGTGTGTGTGTGTGTGTGTGTGTGTGTGTGTGTGTGTGTGTGTGTGTGTGTGCGCGCGCGGGTGTGTGTGTGTGTGATATTAAAATTTATTTGTATTTTTTAATTTCTATATAGGTGTATATATTTCAGGTCAAAATTGACTTTTATTGAGTGTAAATATTGTAGGTTTTAGTAGGCTTCTCGCAGTGGTGTTTATGAGACTTTTGAGGCTAAATGAATGTGCATTATGGATTGTATGATGTTACTAAGGTCATGGTATTTATATAAATATTTGTATTGTACATGTAAATTTTTTATTTAGTGAGTTTGATCCTCTTTTTTAAAGATAATGTTTTTGGGCTAATTAAGCTTAATAGGTCTTTAAGGCCTAATAGAGGTTTCAGAGTATGAGTGAATGATTTGATGTTTACTAGGAATACATAAGGATAATATAGGATTAAGGTAAAGTTTTTTAAGTGGTTTTCATAATTTATAAGGTCCATCTTGACTATATTGGCTCAAAGTGTTCCTTGAAGGTGAATTAGGTCTCCATGCGACATATTGAAGGCTTGAGGGCTAAAAGAGGTTTCATAAGGTGAGAGATTGTCTTGAAAGTATTATAGGAATTGTTAAAAATAAATATGGCATGTAGTAATTTTTTTTAAATTTTTTAAAATGGTTCCATATTTGGTTAATGGATATCAATATCTAAGTGTAACATGTGGCCTAATGGAGGGCTAATTGCTTACATATTGCTTAAGTCTAGTATGTTGTTTTGAACCATTTAAAGCATTTTCAACCTAATGTGTTGATGTATATTGTATTTAACATGTAATAATATATATTTTTATGTTTACAAAAGTTTTAAATAATCCTTAAGGTTTAAGTAAAGTTTTGTGTTGGACCAAGGTTGATTGGAAAAAGAATCATGTTTATGTAGTAGGCTATTTTGGCCTCATTGTGCTAGTTAGAGAATTGGTGTGTGAAATGAATTATATATGAATTTTCAAAAGGTTAAAATTAAATTAAAATTATAAAAAAATCATTTTTAATATTTTTAAAGGGTCTAACATTATTTTTTTTAGGTCATGATTAAGTAGGAATATTTGTTCCAAGGTTATTAGGCATGTTTTGCTTAGTTGGCCTACTTATGCTAGTTAGACAATTAGAGAGAGAATCAAATGGTATGAGAGTTTTAAAAAGTTTTAAAATTAATTAAAAACATAATAATAAAATTTTTAATATGTCATGAATATCACATATTGGTTCTTAAGGTCATCAATAAGTTTTGTATTTGATTCAAGGCATAATTAGGCCTATTTTGTCTAGATGACCTAGAGTGAAGAAATGCATTGGATATATGTTAAAAGAGTAATTAAAATATTATTTATGGATGATATTTATGATTTTTAAATAATTTATTTACATCTAATAATATCATATTATGAATGATAAATTGCCTTAAGTTCATGATCATGTGTATCAAGAGTATAAAAGAGAAAGAGTTGTTGTATGCATATGTCAGAGGCAAATTTGTGTTTGTGTGAACTACCATCAATTGTATGAGGTAGAGAGGAAGGGTTTTAGGTGTTATATAAATATAATTCCATAATAAATTGTGTAATAAATCACATAATATGTGGAGATAAGTTTGGAGTTGATTGAGTTGGTGCTTGATCATCTAGGGGGTTATAGCCTCATTGCTAGTTGGTGCTAGCTAAAGGTCAAATGGGTGAATGAATAAATTGAGGGGTGGTTGATCCTTCATTATTTTGTTATGATATAAATTGAATAAATAACTTTATATGATAGTTTTCCAAATCTTATTTCAAGTGGGTTTTCTCCCCCATGAGGGTTTCCTAGATAATTCATGTGTTATGTGTTTTTGATCTTGCATTGTTTCTTTGTTCATTGCAATGAATGGTTTAGCTAGAAGGTTGTGATTGAATCGCCAAGAAAAAAAATATAAGGAAATAAAATAAAGAGTTTAGGTCTATGGACAAGGATTATGAGGATAAGATTTGTACCTTTAAGAGTGATAAGGTCATAATGGCTAAAGAGGTTGAGAAGGTTATTAAGGATCTCAAATATCAATTAGAAGATACTAATGTAAAGGTGAGTTTTATGGAGGATCTTACAGAGAAGGTATGAATATTTAATTAAAATATAGACTTATAAATAAAAAAGTATAAGATGACTATTCATGTTCTTAAGAATTATTTAGAGGCTACAAATTCAAGTTTGATGTCAAAAAACGCCGAGTGTGGTCAATTGAAAATCGAGCTAGGCTCCTTGAAGGTTGAGCATGAGAATCTAGTGTTCAAAATTAGAAAGGTCAAGAAAGATAAATAAAATCAAGTCAATAACGATGATAGAATGAAAAGTAAGGTGAGAATACCATCAAGGTAGCCCAATTCCATGAGGTTTATCAATTCATCTTGTAATCAATGTTATGCTTGTAATCAATTTGGTTACATTGTAAGATATTGCAAAATGAGAAGTAACTTGTCAAAAGGAGATAACACCTATCATCAAGAAAAAGGTATGAATTATATTGTTTCTTATAGATTTCATAGAATTTTTCATATTGAAAAATAATTTAAAAATAGGTTGAATGAGTTTTGAAGGCAAAACAAGGTGTATGGAGATCCTAGTGTGAAAGGAAGAGGTCATACATGGATATGGAGACTTAAGACTATTAAGAAAGATCAGATTGAGACCAAGGATGAATTGGTTGATGAGGATATCAGTCAATATGGTTTTTTAGTCATGGTAGATATGTTTATCAGGGTATGTTGACAAGGGAGTCAAAGAGAATATGGATGATCCAATCAAGCCTACGAGGAGACTTAGAAAAGACAAGTGAGAGTATGAAGACTTGGTAATATCCTAAGTTTTATATGTTATAATTGCCTTGATAGTTTATTTGTCTCTATTAGGCTTCAAAGAGGCATTAATAAATCATTTAAAGCATCATGAAATGGTGTTACAAGGTTGATAAGTGAGAGACTAGTTAATGGGTCAAGGTATGTTCTTTGTCTTGATATACATATAGTTGAGTATGGATTCTTTAAATTGATTTCAAGATTTTAAAATATTTATATCACCTACTCAAAGATATGATAATATATTTTAATATCTTAAGTTATTTGTGAACTAATATATTAATTTGAGTGTCAATGGTTAGCATAAGGGTTATAATGTAAAAAAACCCCTTGACACAATGTATTTTGGGTCGTACAATGAGTTGGGTCACCAAACTTGGTGATAAAGTATAAAATGATGATATAAAAGTATTAAATGAGGTTATGTTGTGATATAAGTATTCCCTTGGTGTAAAGGTATGATAATTTCAAGTTATGTATTTTTGTTTGCAATGTAGCTCTTTCAAATGACCTAGGAAAGGAGTATCTTTTCTTGTGCAAAAGAAAGGTCCTTAAAGGGCCAAGATTTAGAAGGTGATATCAGCTTGCATTAGAAGTAATATATGAATCCAATAATTTTTTATTCATAGATGGCCTAATGAGGTAGCTTGTTCATGTTGGTAGCTTAAAGAGCTCTTATAAGCATGGATTGAGTTAAGTTTAGCTACTTTTGATATGAGAAGGTTTATTGAGCACGTTCTTATTGTTAAGATCTATTGTGACTATTTAATTCATATGAGAAGGATTTTATAACATTAAAATATTTAATTTGGGACCAAAAATATAATCATATGATTCAGTTGTCTCATGAAAGGATATTGGATAGTTGTGGTAGCCTATGTGAAGATGAAGATGACTCCATTCAAGGTATGTTCTTGTAAAAGAGTTTGCTTGTATATGTTTGAAATATTTTGGATTTGTTCATATGTGATATGGATTTAGGGAGATATATATCATGATTCTTGAGTATTATGTGATTTTTGGGCATGTTTTCTATATGCTAAGAATCAAGGAGCAATTCAGATAGAGGTATGTTCTCTTCAATTGATAATATGCAAGGTATGCATAGAGTGAGGGGGAGCATATGTGAGATGTTTAAATTACAATGATATTTTATGTTTGAATATGATTTTAGAACATATTATATGAGATTATTATGATTTTAGGGGGAGATTTATAATCTCTATGAGTAGTTTTTCAGGTTCAAGGATCAAGTTGGAATGTTGAGGAAGGGACCCTTTGTCATTAATGTCAAAGGGGAAGCAAGTTAAAAATGAAGGAGTTGTTAAATTTGGGAGAGATAATTATGAAATGTGTTTTCCATAAATTATAAAGGAGTATATTTTTGAGAATGTTCTTGAGATACATTGATTGTCATTAATGTCAAGGTGATCTTATTACATAATGTATTAATGACAAAGTGATAGATTCCAAGTAGATTTGAGAGTGCATATAATGTGTGCAATAATTTGAGGTGATTGAACATATTTTAGGGGTAATAATATGTGTAAATATATATTGATAAACTTATTTAAGTGAAATTAATTCATTGGAGTGGTCTTGTGAAGGTCTAGGTTATCCTAGTCAACTTGGTAGAACTTCTTAAGTAGATTGATGACTTTAACATTAACATGTGTGAAGTTTTCAGAAGAATTTGGTCACATGAGTTTGTTCAAATTTTTACCTAGATCATGTGGTTAAAATTTCAGGTCCTTATATGGTGTATACCAAACATTATGGTGGTGCAAAGTTGGTCTCCCAGGCAGATTTCATATTTTCCATACTTAGCCAAATTTGCAATATCAAGTGAACAAAGGAAAACTAGTCAGTAGTATTTTGTTTGTAATTTTTGATAACAAATGAATTTGATGGTAGTATAAAAATATATTTTTTATATAAATTAAATGGATATCCAAAAAACATTATTAGGAGGTTTCATTGGTTGTATGATTGCATTTATTGCATGTGAGAGTTGATAATTATTGACTATGTTTTTTCTCAATAAACTAGGGTGCAAAAAAATGATTGTATAGGATAAAGTATTGATCAAATTGTATGCACATAAATTATCTCAATTAGATATTGTCACTAATATCACTATTATTTGACACTAATTCTACTCATCTCATTTATCCTAATTTATTCCACTAATTAATCCCCCCTTCCTAGTCTATTTATCTAATACCCCCATCAATATTCCTTTTCATCTAATAACCTTACCCATCCCAACCAATAATTAATTCTTATAAATATCCATATTATCCCATATTAATCCTATTTATTTATTACGTGGGAATTTTAAATTCCTATGACCCCACCTAACCACCTACACTAGCTTGTCCCTAGGCTATCCTACACCGCTAGTCCCTAATCCTCACCTAGCCTTCTTCTAAGCCTAATTAACTCATAAAAAGGTTTCTAGACTCCTATAAATATATAAAGTTATACAAAACTCACTATCTTCTCTATAAGCCTCCAATTCTAGAGACTTCAAAGGAATTTTAAATTCTTTGGATAATCTACAACCCTTGATCTTCCTCAACCAAGTTTAAATGTCAACCCCTGATTTTTCCCTCCTTAATTTATATAAGAAACCCTTATCCTTTATGGAAGGCAAAATTTAAATCTCATAGAAAATCCATGTAAAAATAATCTATCTTTCTCATAACCAATCCATGTTATTCCATGAATCAAGCATCCACAATCAAGCAACAATCATGCCATCACTATGTCAAATTTGAGTCCAATATGCAATCAATCAAAAATCCAATTGAAAATATTGGAATGGAGTTGTAAGGAGATGAAAATTAGGGTGAGAATGTTATTTTTATTTTTATTTTTCCTCTTTTATCCATTCTTATTAGTGTCATTGAATTTTAGGTTTTATTTACTAAGTTTCATAATATTACATGATTCTTAAATTTGGTGCACATTAATATTGTCATTATAAAAATTAAAAAAAAGAATTATACTCAATATAGGTCATCACAAAATTGATTTGGATTTTTGAATATCCATACAAGTGTATTTATTGTAGGTCAAATTTGACTTTTATTGATTGTAATTATTACACGTTTGAGTAGGCTTCTTGTAGTAGTGTTTATGAGACTTTAGAAGCTCAATGAAGGTGTTTTATTGATTGTATTATGTTAATTATGTCTTGATATTTACATACATATGTGTATTGTACATGGAAATTTTATATTCAGATAGTTTGATCCTATTTTGTGAAGATAGTGTTTTTGAGCTAATTAAGCCTAATAGGTCTTTAAGGCCTAATGGAGGTTTCATAGTATGATCGAATGATTTAGTGTTTATTAAGAATGGAAAAGTATCATATAATATGTATGTAAATTTTTTTAAGTTTTTTTGGTCATTTATAATGTCCATATGGACCATAGTGGCTCAGATTGTTCCCTGAAGGTGAATTAGGTCTCTATGGGACCTATTGAAGGCTTGAGGACTAAATGAGGTTTCATAAGGTGAAAGGTGTCTTGAAAGTGTTTTATGAATTGTTAAAAATATATATGAAATGGATTAATTTTTTTTAAAGTGTTTAAAAGTGTTACATACTTTTTTAATGGCTATTTTTATCTAATTTTAATGTGTGGCCTAATAGAGGGCCAATTTCTTAGGTCTTGCTTAAGCCTAGTATGTTGTGTTGATCCATTTAAAACATAGAAGACCCAATATATTGATAAATATTGTATTTAATGTGACATAAGATATATTTTTTATGTTTATTAAATTTTTAAATAATCCTTAAGTGTTAATTAAAGTGTTATGGCTGACCAAGTTGTATTGGAGAAAGAATCATGTTTATGTAGTAGGCTATTGTTGCCCAATTATGCTAGTTAGAGAATTGGTGTATGAAATGAATTATATATGAATTTTCATAAGGGTAATAGACAATGAAAAATATAATAAAATAATTTTTAATATTTTACAAGGGTCAAAAAAATTTTTGTAGGTTATGAGTAAGTAAGAAAATTTGTTTCAAGGCTATTAGGCCTATTTTGCTTAGTTGGCCTAATTGTGTTAGTTTGACAATTGGAGAGAGAAGTGAATGGTATGAGAGTTATCAGAGGTATGTAATGGAATTAAAAGTATAATAATAACATTTTTAACATGTAATTAAGATCAGATAGTGGTGCTGAAGGTAATCAGTAAGTTTTGTATTTGATTCAAGGCATAATTAGCTCAAGTTTATTTACATGACCTAGAATAAAGAACTGCATTGAATATATGTTAGAAGAGTAATGAAAATATTATGTATGGATGATATTTATTATTTTTAAATAATTTATTTACATATAATAAGATAAAATTTTGAATTATGAATGGCCTCAGGGTCTTTGGCATGTGTATGAGGAGTATAGAAGAGAAAGAGTTGTTGTATGCCTATGTAAAAGACATATTTGTGTTTGCATGAACTATCATTAGTTTTATGAGGTATATAGATAGGTTTTAAGGTGTTATATAAATATAATAAAATAATAACGTGTTAATTAAATCATATTATATGTGGATATCAATTTGGAGGCGATTGAGTTGGTGCTTGGTCATCTAAGGGGTTGTATCCTCCTTGCTAGTTGGTGCTAGTTAAAGGTCAAGTGGGTGCTTGAATAGATTGAGGGGTGGGTGATACTTGATAATTTTGTGATGATATAAATTTAATAAATAAATTTATATTATATTATTCCAAATCTTGTTTCAAGTGGGTTTTCTCCACCATGAAGGTTTCCCACATAATTCATGTGTTATGTGTTTTTGATCTTGCATTGTTTCTTTGTTCATTAGAATGAATGGTTTATATTTTTCATGAATGTTTATGTTAAATATTTAATATTTTTAATAATTTTAATTTTATTTTATTTTCTTTCATCATTGATTCACCCCCAGTGATTGTGCTTCCAACAGTCTTGCATGTATGACATGTTTAGGATAGGGAGTCTATAATACCTTTCAAAGGCATTTCCACTAATATATGTAATTGGGTTTTTTCCAATCATAAAGTTATATATATTCTTAGTAACCTTAATATTAATTAATAAATCAAATAATAGTCAATGTAAGGCATTACCTTTCATTTGGATTTGGTGTTGTGAAGATGAACTACTTTGATGGTTAGCAGATTATATTTGTATCTATGTTTTAAAATGCAAAGTTGATCCTCAACCTTGTGTAGTTTGACAGTGTCAAACACATCCAAAATGGTGGAATAATTTTTGAACTCATGTTTGAGATCCACTAAATCAAATTTTATATCTATGTATTTGATTTGTCCTACAATTGAGTATGCAAAGGGGAATGGGATGCAAGATGAGAAATTCATTGATGTTATTTTAAAAATTCTTATCTCTATGAAAAACTATAAATTATTTGTTATAATGGAGTTATGGATTCATATTTTTCAATTGAGCTCATAATTCACAATATAATTGATATCTATAAGGAGCTATAATTAGACTAGAAATGACAATTTAAAATATATTATTTTAGTTGCATTGGTCTTGAAAATTAAATGCATTAATTTTTTATTCATGAGAATTAATTATAAGAAAAATCTTCACTCTTTTCTCTATCTATTATTTTCATTTAAATTTCATAATATGTACCTCCATATATTTTAATACTATGTGGATTATTCTACATGCTCTCAGATGCTTAGTCATCTTAATATGATAGATGTTTATTTTCCTCTTTATTTGTCTTCATTTTGATGTCTTCATCATTTACTTACATGGCTTTAGAAGGCAACTGTATGTGTACCTATATTTCAATCCTAACTAAGCTATAACTTGTTAAGATTTGTCTCTTTTGTTGTGGGATACTAGGATGATGGCACGTGCAGAGATCTCATTGTTCTACTTGCTTGGTACCTTTTGTATATAGTTCCCTATTGACCTCACCTCTAGATTAGTGGCATGATGACACATGAATGAATCTCACTAGTCTAATTCTCTAATACATTAAATACAAAGGGATATGGTGAAATAACATCTAAGATATAATGATGATGACATGTGGATGTCTCTCGCTGCTCCATTTACTTGATACTTTGCATACAAAGGTCCATGTTGACATCATCTCTAAGTGAGAAGGATAATGAAACATGGACAATTCTAGCTACTCTACTTGATTGGGACTATATTTATAAATTTTCATGCTAAAGTCACCTCTAGTAATTACATCCTTTACTTAGGCTCCAAGTTATCAAATTAATACCACATGGAAAGGTAAAATTAACTCTAGAAAGGCCCAAAAAACATCCAAGTACAAAATATCCTTCTCAAAACATAACATAGACAAAAACCGACTAAAAGTAAAACATGTCACTCAAATTAGCCATTAGATCTTAAATCAAACTTGTATATTAAGTAAAATTGAGGGTGAAAAGTAGAAGATGTAATATGTCTTAAACATAACTTTGATTCACTTGTAATGTTTACACATAATATGTAACCTTGAAATGAATCATGTCGATTGATTCAAGCAAATAATAGAGGTCAAGAGAGGAAAAATAAATATTTTTAACAATAGATAAGTTCCTTAATATTTAAATTTTCAAACCCTATATCAAATACTTCTTGTTCAGAAGACCCCAAATAATAATATTCAATTAACAATGGGTCCCTATTTAAATTTTGAAAATGGTGTGTGTGTGTTAGGGTACAAATTTATCAATGGAGATAGATATATAGGTAAGATGCCCCCAATCCCACCCCCACCATGCCCCTGCCCCCCGCCCCCCCCCCCCCCCCCCCACAACTCACTTTTTGAGAGTAAGAGACACTTACATCATACAACCGATATCCTATCCAATTTGTGTTATGCTCTTTGTCACTTCACTCCAAACTAGTCAAAAATGGAAACTCATTGGGGAAAATACTCCTAAATATTTAAGAACCCACAATCTCAATAATGCAACATAAAAAAACCTTATTCCTTTAAAAAAAATAGTCTTTGAAAAATACTCCTACTTATCCATGCAACATACTAACCTTTTTCATACCCTAGATTTAAGTGTGTGATTATGGGAGATTCAATTTCCCATTGTTATGAGAGTTTTGAAAAAGTCCTAGATAGACATTGTAGCTTTAATTTTTATCTCAAAATTTGTAACCAATCACTAAGGAAAACATGGGTATTTCTTTGTTTCCATTTAGGCACCTATGGCCCCTAACAGAGCTACCTCTAATTCTAATCAAAGCCTTCCTTTACTGTCAACCAAACATCCATATCTCTTATAGAGATTAATTGAATCACCCTTTTCTACTAGTTTATATGATAATATATATACTTTTTTTTATTTTTTTGAAACATAGATAGAATAAAGGTTGATAATCACCATTATTGAGTGTATTTATTAAAATATTTATTTCAATCAATACATCCTTGTCAGTGTGTATCCATTTATATTTTATTATCTTGTATCTAAGTTTTAGTATGTAATAGTGTAGTTTATATTTTGAAATATAAGATATTTTAAAAATTTCCATGATTATATCAAAGTAAATCCTAAAGGTCTAGTAAACTCGTGTAGTCAAAGCATAACCTAATTCAGTCTTAACACATACCTTAACCTTAGAATCACTAGTATTATCATAATAAATTATTGTGAAGACTAATTTTTCATCTTTTTGAATCATTCCCTTGTTTTTTTTACAATTATTTTATAATCTCAATGTATGAAATTAGGCGATATGCTCTGTCGTATTAGAAAACTAATCTAGAAAGGATAAAAAATAATCAGCTAGAATCAAAATGCAGAAAGTAGGAAAGAATAATAATATAAAGCATAAACCCTATTATATAAATTATTAAATATATTATATAAAGGAAAAGACATACTCTAATCCTACATCTACATCTCTACTTATAGTCATTCTGAGGCATTTCTAGTTAGATCAGTGATGAAATAGTGCTTCAAAAAATATCCATTGATTGGAAAGGCAATGTCATTACCTTGGAGATATTTAAATTGGAATATATTATTCCCTAGGGTCTATAATATCTTATATTTTCTAATTAACAAGGACTAAACTTATCATTTTTTCATTTATTCTCATGTGTTTTATTCCATAGAATCACTAGGTCAGAAATCCTAAAGGCCTTGATTTTGGATCTTGTGTCAGATAATATTTTGAAAATATCCAGATGTGTACTGAAGCTACATAGTGATTTAGATATTTCATCCTCCTAGAGTCATGTAGCCTAGATTTTATTCATTTATTTTCCTCCATGTACTTTGGCATAAACTAGTATATTGGTATTTTAAGAGTAATAGAGAAGATCGATTATTCCCCATATACTATCATAAAAGGTGAAAATTTGAGTGTTTATTTATGATTTATTCTATCTACCCATAGTGTATATTTTAATAATAAATTTCATTCTCTCAATTTGTCTTACAATAATTTGTTAATGTCATCCATAATATTTTTATTTGTATATTCAATGATTCCATTCCCTTGGAGATAATAGTTAGAAGATAAATTGATTGTGATTCGATTATCATAAGACCATTATATAAATTTAGTGGATTAGAATGCTATACCATTGCCACAATTAAGGAAATGGGAGTCCTTGACGTAGTCAATAAGTTTTCTAATAGAAACTTGAAAACATTAATAACTTTGAAATTATTATTAACTACAGCTTCTATCTATCTGGTGGAGTAATTCATAGCTATTGGGATAAACTTGTGCCTTGATAAAGAGTTTGAAATTATCATTCCAATAAAATAAATTCCCCATTGGGGAAAAGGATGTCTCTTGATGGATAGAGGTAAAAACATGGTAGTCTCACTTATTTTTTCCAAAATACCTATCAATAGTGACTATTATTGACATAGTTATGTACATCTATGAATAGTGTGGTCCATTAATATCTCATCCTCAAAACTTTGTGAGTTTTTAATTTCCTGAGGGATGTCCACTACCTATATTCTAATTTAACTATCTTGGATATATGTAGCTTCCTCTTTTAAAACACATCTCAAGCAGATGCCTTCAGAGTTATTTTTGTATATGACTCCCTTATTGATCATATAATGAACTAAGTTAAACCTAAGGTATCACATTTATTTTTTGTTTAGATCATGAGGGAATGTACAAGTGATTAAACAATGGATGATTTGAGTATACCACTCACTACTAGTTACCTGAGTCTCATTAATTTGTTCAATACTAATGTGGTGATCAGTCTAGGTTATTTTTTGGATGATTATTTATCCTCTCACCATTTTGGTTGACCTGATTTCATGATCAAACTCCTAAATTTTGGCCATCCATTTACCTTTTCTTTCACCCAATTCATTTTGGCTAGGCTTGAGCCTAAGAACTAGGTCTAAGACAATAAAAAATGTTGTGTTTCTCATAATAAAATGATTTAATTTATTTATATAATTAATCAAGGCATATATTTATTTATCTATCATAAATTATTTCAACTTTACATCCGTTAAATTTGTGCTCATGAAGGAAATGGTATTTTCATTATCATCCACCTTATGCATAAGTCCATAAGCTATAATATGTTTTGAAGTGATTTAATAAATATAGAAGTCTTTATTGAAGTCTATGTTTAATGTATCATTTAAATAATTTGGACTTATTAATATTCCAACTTAAAACATAACTATTAGAAATAAGACTAAATTATTCATTTTTTTATAGTTCTACATTATCTCCAATGTTATATATTGGTAATAGATCCAAATCACTACCTTAATCCTAGTCTATTTTTTTTGGAATATATTAAAACTATTGTTTTTATAACATTTAATCTAGTTTAATTTGAGGGACATAAGTTTAGATTATCTAAAATAGTCCATTTGATCAGAACTGGAGCTTGAGTAATGGAGTCTTGAAAATATATTTTATCCTCAGTCATCCACTCTATCTTAGCATGGAATTCAATGTTTTGATAATCTATATAAATCCATAAATCAATTTTAACATAAGTTTTATCTTACCAAATAAGGAATTTATTTCTTTCTTGTTTTTGGGAGGTGTCAACTTAGAAATGGCTTGAGTTCAATCTACAAAAATGGAAATCCCATCTTTAGTGATGACATGGCCTAATAATTTTTCTTCTATAAATCCAAAGATACTTTTATTTGGATTGAAACTCCATACCTTCTACATCTATCGAACACCTTTTATAGATGATTTCATGATCATTTCTATCTATTGAGTATACAATCAAGGCATCCATGTATATGATAATATATCTACCCATAAGTACTTGGAAAGTAAAGCCCACGGGTCTTTTGAAGGTATCCCCTATATTATTTGGCCAAATTACTTCATTTTATATCCAAAATTTTCCTACTTGGTGGTTAACTTAGTCTTCATCTTGTCTTCTACTTTTACTAGCACTCAATTCTACCCTAAGATTCCATCCAAAGAGGACATCTTATCAAACCCACTTACCATTTGAATAACCTCATCCAATGAAGTTACGGTAATTACATTTATATGATGCTTTTTTTAGATTACTAAAGTCCATGCAAAGTCTAATTTGTCTACTTTTCTTTCTAACTAGTACTATATTGGCAATGTAGGTCGAATGTCTAATTAGAAATACAATCTTGGAATCCAATATTTTTTATACCTTTGTCTGAATGATAGGTTATAGAATTAGATAAACTAACATTTGTCTCTACCTAAAAGGATTTTGTTCTAGTTTTAATGGAATGGTATGATTAATGACTCTAGGGTCAAATATCTTCAGGTCCTCATATGTCAAGGAAATCATATCCTTATATTATGTCAGTAGATCCTTTAATTTTTATTTCTCATTTTCAGTGTAGCTTAGTCTAATGTTCACATATTAAGCATGCTAATCAGTACCCAAATTCTCTTTGATAAAATAATATTCAATTATTTTAGACTACTTATTATTTATTAAAATAGAGTAAACATTAAACTTAGGACCCCTTTAGGGTTGTTGCATTATTGTGTTAGATTGTAGGATTTGGAACCCTTCCTAGCATGGTGTATTGTGATAAGTAATCCCCTAATCAGGTCTGGAAAATCCCCATATTGGTCATGCTTCTACTTAACAAATGTATTCTCAATCAAAAGTGTGGGTATGCTATATCTTCTCTAAGCCATTGGATTTGCATAGAAATATCATTCTAAAGAAACCATTCCTAAAAGGACTCAATTTTCCTTCAACTATAGGACACCATCCTCTCTCAAGTATTCAACATATATTGGATCCACATCATTCTCATATATTATCTAAGATTTAAATGTATTAGAACTACTCATGAATTAGACAATTTATTGATCATCCTCAAATACATGGAAATTATCCATGTTATCTGGAATCAAGGGGAAAGGAACTAGCTCCATATAGAATCTATGTATTTTATAATCCTAGAGTGGTGTTAAATTAATAGTTAAATTTACTAGAGAATTTGTCATCTATTTTTATTCTCTTGGGATGGATCTAATGTTGAATCTTTAAAATGACTTGATCAGGTCCCACACTCAATGTTTATACTTCTTTAAATAGGTGAGATTGCATTGACACTTCCTTCTAATATGGTTAACAAATCATAATCACCAAGTATTTATAGTTGGTTTATATTGTGCTTTAGCACAAATTATAAACTAGTGATTATAGCATCATACTCATCTCTAGTATTGGTACAAATAAATTGAAACCTATAAGTTTTTATGTGATTTTTATACACCAACCCAAAGTTTCTTATGAGGTTTCCTCAAAAAAGTTAGGATTAGTGAACATAATCACACCAAGGAATGAGTTATAGGGTATTTAATTTTATAACAACCTTTTGGTGGAATAGTGGTTAAACAACATATATTACTTACCATGGGTAAAATATCTATGGGTGAAACTAAATATAATTTGAGTGAGCATAAAGACGATGATTTATAACTAAGGTGGAAAGGATTATAAAAAAACTACAAAAAGAGAGAAAAGTAAGGAAGGAAAGGAATGTCTATGGAAGTTCAAGGATAAAGACTTTTAAGACTAGTGTTTGAGCTCAAGAAAGATAGGGTATCTATACCAATACATGTTTTAAACTATTATAGCACACAAATTAAAATATATATATATTCAAAGGTGAAAATAACACAATATAATTAAACATTTATAAATCAAAGGTTACCAAGTTGTCAATTTTTTATTTCATAGCTATAGGAGGATTATGATCAGCATGCAAAATATTCTGAAATTATTTGTAACTAAAAATGAAAGACTGTATTTAAAATAGATACCTCATACACAATTTTAATCACTAGTATACTATAATGATGGAACATCCAAGTAATCCATATAATTGTATAAGAATAAATATTTACACATCAAGACCAAGTCATGTATAACTTATTTGAATTTCCTATTAATATTAATAGCTAAAATTATCCTCCCTAATGATTAGGAGGTTACAAGTATTTAAAATCTTGGGAAGGGGAAGGCCTCATCTCTTCAAACTTTTTCTATGTATACAAGTCTAAAAATAGAACCTTTAGTTCAAAATTCATGCAAGACTACATGTTATAATGATAATAGTCAAAATAGACTTTCCATTGAAAAATAAATTATGCATTTACAATAATATATAGGAAACTAAAGTTTGAATTTGAAAATAATCATGAAAATACATAATTATTCTAAAATTATAATTTTGACTCCATGTCGATACAAATAACTAATGAAGACACTACAATTAAAACTATGGTGTAGATTGAGAGTTATGTGAAGCTAGGTCACTAACTGCTAGTTGTATGTATTGTAGACCTAGAAGTTTCCTCCTTCACCTTCAACACTTCACCTAGTGCATATGTAGTATCAAACTCTTTATTTATGACCTCAAAATTCAATATCGATGGATTTAAAATGTTTACTACTTTTATCATTAACCTATCTTCTTCTACCTCCTAAATTTTAAACTCAATCGCGAAGGCTTTAGCTCTTGTGGCCATGTAATTTGCAAAACTTACAAATATATCACTTCCTCATTGGTTTTATATACTGCACCTTCAACTTCATTCTTTAATTCTTTCTTAGATAAGTGGATAAGATAGTCAAAATTAGGTCGATTCACTAGCTCCTCTATTTGGGTGATCTCCCTAGTTATCTATATATTAGCCAATTTTTTTCATGTTTTAGCTTCATGATTTAAAAAAAGACCCACTAACTTATTCATTCATCTATGCCAATTTAGGGAGGAATTCCTCTTTGAAATCACATAATTAAGGCACCAAGAATCATCCATGTTGGTCATTAAATTTAGTTGATCAAAGGCATTAATTTTGGAACATTTGACTAAGAAGTTTTATCTCCTTTCTTTGTCATTCATCATTTTATTTAATGTAACCATATATACTCTATGGAACTTACTAGATACCATGGATATTCTAATGTTAAGTAAGATGTTACACAACTTTGTAGATCTACTCTTAACCCAAATTATTATCTCCTAAGAAGCCTATATGATATTCATTTATTTACATCTCTTCAATGCCTCCTTAGTGATTTTATGTATTTCTTTAAGTGTTGACCCATTAAAATCAATAAGAGTATTTAAATCTTAAATGTACTCCATAGGTTCATTGGTGTTACTCTTGGGTATTTTTTCTAGTGGAAATAAATTCTCCCTCTATTCAAACTCTATCTTTGCCTTTGTCTGTATATCTATCATTTTCCTCTTCGTCACTCTTTGTATGGTCCCACTCTTTTTATAAAACCTTTTAGAAACTATGGAAATATATACCATAACTATATTTTTCCTTTCATCTTGCACATTTTGAATCTCTCGTACCCATTGAGGAACTATTAATTCACCTATTTCAACTCCTTGGGTATGTTCTGAAAATGTAGAGGGTTGAGAGATCATATGAAGGGAAGTGGTTACTAAAATAGATATGGTTGGCATTGAGTCACTAAATTTTAAGGAAACTTTGGTAAGCTTTCACCCAACCACTTTCCATAGAAAGGATTCTTTTATTAGTATCACCTAAGCCAATAATTCAGTCAACCCTAAGGTTATTTCCACAATCATGGTTAGTTTTTGCAAAGCATGTGGTTGGGTAATGGGAATATATAGATAGGTTACTTTCTTTCTTGGGGTTGGTTGACTATTAAAAAGGGACATTATAACCAAATTCTTAAAATGGAGCATTTTAGGAGTCCTTATTTAAATAATTTTAGAATTTTTACTAGTGACAATGGAAGTGGAAGATGTAATCGAAGGAATTATTATAGATAAACTTAAAATTAGATTTTATAAATTAAATACTATAGAAATAATGGAAGAAACTACCTCACATATCTTCTAAGTTTTATTTGAGGTAATCCAGATCAAGGTGTATGCTTCTTCCTATGCTCCCAGACTCAAAGCTTTTGAATTCTCTATCTCAACTTCTTCATCATTTGGATGTGATTTTCCTATATCTAACTCTTTTTATTTATAATGTATAGTCAACTAGATATATTAATTACTCTGGTTAGTCCTCTTCTGCTAGTTCCATGACATCCTATATGTCTTTCTCCTCTACCTCAATAGCTTCTTCAAAGATAGGGAGACCAAGAGATGACCTTTATTCCAAATTTATACCAAGGGAAGGATAAATGGAATCATTGTGCTTCCTATAGCATGTGAATATTGGTGGAGTCGAGAGTGGATGAGATGGTACAAGGGTTATGAGAATAATTTTGGTATGAGGTGGAGAGGTATGTCATGAATTGAAGGGTATGGAGAGGACAAGGGTTACATAAGGATACTTAAGATATTTAAGAGAGACAAGGGGAGTTGAAACTAAAGAAAATGATGATTATAATAACTCTATAAGAATTATTAGATTAATAAAGGTGAGAGGAGGTAGAAGACTCATCACAAACCTAATCTTATTTTGGATAGCCAAGGTAATCATTGGCTTCTCCATGGTGGTTAGTGTTCCCAAGACTTACTCATATGAGGTTGTGGAAGTGGAAGGAATATAAGAACTAGGAAATACTCTAAAAATTTCCTTCTTAATATGGGTTTTTAACTCAATTTGACTTTGAGATTGATTCACCCCATCTTTTACGGCTTGTACTTCTAAGGATGGAGGTTGGTCTAGTTGCTAATAGCATTTCAATAGAAATGGAAACCATTATTGAATCCATGCATTCTAAGATTCCTCCTCTATGACATTAAAATTATATTTTATATCTTGTTTGAATACCATTGATATCTTCTTATCTCTTACCTTTATCCATAGCTAGGAGTAATACAATGTATTTAAGAAAACATAATCATGGTCATAGGATTGGTGACAATAAGAAACATGAACATTATTATTTTATAGGATAGTCTTCAAATAAACCACTTATCCTTTTCTTAGGGTCCCATTACCTAAAAGGTACCATCTACAAATTATAGGTTATCTTGGGCTTTCTAACTGATATAAAATCTGACCTAGTCATGTACTAGTGCTATCCAATATTGTAAGGTATTTTGAAGTAATTGGCCAAGTGTATATGGTTGAGTTATTTTTAAATCATATTGAAAATTTGATAAGATATATCTTAATCCATAATGTGATCAAGAACATGATGAGGTAATACAAAAGGGGTAGTCCTAGTACCCTCTACTTATATGATAGTCACATCTAGGTACAACCAATAATCACCCATTTTGGTGAGTGCCCTTATTATGTTCTCAAATAGTCTAGGCATTGGAGTGACTTGTATAGTTTTATATATAAAAGGGTATACCTCATTGATTATTATTTTAATGTCATTTATGTACCTATAAATAAACATGAAGAATAAATATTCTTTGACCTTGTTTCCCAGCTACACTATTAATGGCTACCATTCTTGGCCATAGGCCATATATATAGTAGCCATGACCACATCCAGTAGATAAGACATCATGTAAAAATTTCCATCCGTAGGTCTCATTTTAGTTTAGGGTATTTGTGATTTCAATATTGTACTTAGGATCTCTCCTAGGGCTATTATATTTTTAGTTGTCAATAATATGTCTAGTAGTGGAACCCATTTGACCTGAACATAAGTAATTCTTTGGAATCCATACAATATTTTCAATTGTGTCATGCAATGTAAATTCTAGATCTAAAATTAATAATAAAATTGGTATAAATTACCCCATTAGGGTTTAATCTTTGACCCTTTATCATCCACTGCTTCAGTTTCTTATCCATGGTATTGTGCTCAAGACACACATTAGTTGAGACTTGATTGTAGATAATTTTAGGGAGAGGAACCCTAAGGTACCTTTAAAATACCCTTCCTGAGATATAGCTAGAGGTGGTTTGGACCTTCTCTCATGCACAATATCACCTATAGTGGTTCCATCTATGAATAAAAACTTTAAGAGGTCAATGCATGGCATTACCTCTAGTTTATTTATATCCTAGTGGAGACCCTATTATTTGATTGGGAATAAATAATCAATGTATTATTTGTTCTTAATGGAGAGTTCATCCTCTATACAATATGACTAAATTGACTTGACCTCCTTATAAAGGGATGAATAGTGAGGGAACATAAAATTTAAAGCACTCTTTTCAAAAATTGTATCCATATATTTTTTTGATCCTACAAATGAGAATGGGGATGGACTAAGGTCTTACATTTTTTCAATGAAGAAGACATTGATATCATGTAGTCACTTACACTCCTAAAAATTTTAGGACTGGTTCATTTGGTGCTCTTGGACTAAATAAAACTAGAACTCATTAGACACTTATGAAATTAGAGAATAAAATTTCTTAATGATTAGAGTAATAGCAAGTTAAATCTAATGCTCACATATTTTGTATATATCATTTGCAAGATTGTGTATTAATTATATTTATTCACCTTGAATGATAATACTCACACCTTTAGTTCATATTTTTATTTGAATATACCATTCAACTTTGGAAGGTGCTCCTTAATTTCCATGTGGTAGTATTTCATTAATTATTTATGTCTAGTCATCTCTTTAAGACATATGTTAGCCATCTATTAACTTACTTCTTTACTATGTTATTGAACCTTAATTCATATATTTTAGCCTTAATTTACATAGATAATTAAATGTCTCATGCTCTCATTAACCTAGACCTTTGAATTCCTTTGATCTATTTGGTAGGTCCTATAATGGTGAGTTAATATGATTGATCCATATGGAATGATTTTGTAACACTAAAAACATAGAAGATTAGGGCATTAGATTGAAATTATTTTTGGTGAAAAACTTTTTTTTGTCATGGACCAATGTGATATAGATACATGGCATGATCTCATGAAGCTCAGAGACTTAAGATCTTAGAGCATTAGGTAGGCAACCAAAAGACAGTTAACTTCTCGACTATATGAATTAATGTAAATATTCCACATGTCATCCACTAAAAAATCCAATGTCTCAAGAGCTCAACACATTAGAATATAGAATGAAGAACCATTTAAGATTCTCACAATGGTAAGTTAACATGATCAAGATATGTGGAGTGATCTCGAAAGCCTAAAGACTCAGGAACTCAGAAGCTCAAAGGTTCACAAGAACACAAAATTGTTAAGTTTATTGATGAACAAGTGAAGGCTTTTTAGTTCCAGTTTATCATGAATATTCCATGTGTCCTATTTAAAAATCTTGGGAGACTCATGGGGCTCGAAAGACTTAATTTTTTATAATCATAAAAAATATTGAATGATGTCAGAATGGCACATGTCATAACTACATGAAATCTTTATTATGGGTCTAATTGGAGGAAATCAATGTTCTTCAACTTTTAATCCTATGATCGACATATATATACTAGGATAAGAAAGATTAGATACATTAGTTTTCAAATGATATTAAATTAAAAATGATAGACAATCCAAAGTTTAAGATGACTTAAGATACAAGTTTAATCTTAGATTATTACGGATTTTACTTGGGAAATGCTAGATTTTATATAAATAACCCTTATTATGGGTGCATTAACCCATAATAATAACTCTTTAATCTTATAGTTCCCTAGGTATATGTTTTTTAATAATGGGTCCATATTTTTAAACTTTTTAAAGTGGGTTGTGTGTGTGTGTTAGGGCACAAAAAATGTTCACTCATAGGGAAAAATATTCCTAAGTATTTTAAAAACCCATAATTTTAGAAACATATTATGATAGAACTTAAATTTTAATAAAGAAAGAATAAGGAAATCCAACTTCTAGAACAAAACTCTTACTTCTTGATGCAACATATTAACCTTCCCAATCCTTAGGTTAGTGAGTAATTTTGTGAATTTAATTTCTCTGTAGCATGAATATTTTTAAAAAGGCCTGATAAAAACTATAGGTTTCACCTTAAATTTTACTTTACAACTAATGAAAAATAATGTTTGGGCATTACTCTAGTGTCATCTAGGCATCCATATCCCTAACAAATATACCTTTGGTTCCAATTGAATCCTTGCTCTATTACCAACCAAGCATCCATAGCCTTAGTAGAGTTTACTTGAATCGTTAATCCTTTATCATTTTTTAATTTTTTTAATCATACATAGAGGAAGGTTGGGAACCACTTTTAATTGGATGCATGAAAAACTATTTGTTAATATGTCCTTGATAGTGTATATCCAGCCATAGGTTTATCATCTTTTATCCAAGTTTAAACCTATGAGATTGTAGTGTATCTTTTTAAATGGGAAGCTTTTCTTTAATTTGGACGAGTATATTAGAGTAAGTTCCAAAAGATGAGAAATCATATTTAGTCTAAATAAAACTAAAATTTAGTCATAATACATACTTCAACTCTAGAAGTTCTAGTACTTGTTAGAATAAATTTCCATAAGTACTTATTGTGATCTTTTTTGGTATCATCCCCTTTTCTTTTGGTATTTATTTTTCAATTCAATTTGGGAAATTTTTTGAGATAGTTTCTCAAATTTAAGTAACTAAACTAGAAAGCATGAAACTAATCTAAAGGAAATCAAGTAAAGAAAGCAAAAAAAATAATCTATAAAACAATAAATCTAATCTAGAAAACATAAAATCTAATCTTGAAATTAATGTAACTAATCTAGAAAGTAGGAAATCTAATATATAAATAAGGAAATATAATCTACTCCTACTCTAAATCTCCATTCATAGTTTAATCAGATACATTCCCAATTGGAACAACCATAAAGTAATGCTTCAAAAACATTCCATTGATTAGACAGGTGAGGTCCTTACCTTCGAGGTATTTTGACTTTAAGGCATTGTTTCCCAAAATTTTAGATACTTGATATGGTCCGAGCCACAATGAAGTGAACTTGTTATTATGCCATTTCTTTTTAATTGATTTATCATATATGAGAACTAGGTTTAAAATCCTTAAAATCCTTAACTTTGGATCTTTTGTCAAACTAGCATTTGAATATATCTTGATGTTTATTGAAGTTGTGCAGTGCTTTAGTTCTTATGTATTTTAGTTGAAATATCTCAATTAATCTATAAGTTATTATCTCATATTCAACCATATAATATTTAATAAATTGGTAAGTTGGTAAATTAAGAGTGATGGGGAAGACTAGATTACATCCATACACTACCATAAAAATAACACCTTGACATCTTACTTGTGCCTAGCTCAATCTGCCCATAGTGCATATTTTAATAAGAAATGCCATTATCTTGGTTTTTTTGTGCAGATTTATTTATGTCATCCATCAAGTTCTTATTGGTTGATTTAGCTATGTCATTTTCTTTTGGATAGTGGTTTGAATAGAACTTGAGGGTAATTTGATTAAGGTAGAACCATTCTATGAATTCAATAGATTAGAATGTTGGACAATTATCATATACCAAATAAATAGGTATGTCAAATCAATTGACTATATTTTCCTCTAAGAAATTAATGACATATATGGCTCATGAATTCTTCGTAGAAGTACCCTCTATCTACCTATTATAATAATTAGTATCTATGAGATGAACTTTTGTCTTGTTGAATAATTCGTATTTATTACCCCAACAAAGTCCAAACCCATTTGGCAGAAGGGTGTCTTTTAATGATTGGATGTAAAGGCTTGGTAGAATTTAATTCTCTCTTTGAAAACACCTAGCACTCATAGAATATTTTTATGTGGTTATGGGTGACCTTGAATATT
Source organism: Torreya grandis (assembly GCA_037957365.1). Taxonomy (NCBI): domain Eukaryota; kingdom Viridiplantae; phylum Streptophyta; class Pinopsida; order Cupressales; family Taxaceae; genus Torreya; species Torreya grandis. The sequence continues at coordinate 152,846 of JARHVA010007730.1, read as the reverse complement.
TTAGGCTAGTAGTAACCCATCCTTAGAATCTTATGGGATGTAGTATTTTTATAAGGGCACCCACCGCCAACCTTCTGATGTATGTTTTCTAAGATGTCCTTAGATTTATTTATAAAAATGAACCTTATACAAATGAATTCATAGTTATTTATGTAAAGGAACAATTTATTGATAATGAAATGAGTCTATTTGAGCATGAGTACTCACTTTTGCTCTCTTCTCAACTCTAGAGGGCATGTCCCTATAAGCAAGTAATGAATGACATGTGAGTACCATTTTCCTCACTTCAACTAAATTTCACTAATTTATTTGATATGGATATAGGGGTAAATTTGAGTCATTCATTGGATGAGGATATGGACTCTTACAATTTTAACTAGTCTAATATCAAATTCAAATTCTTGAATTTTTACCATCCATTTCCTTTTCCTTTCTCCTAGCTCATTTTGGTTGAGCACAAGTTTGACAACTAGGTTAGGGACAATGATATATGTCTTATTTCACATAGTATAATGTTTAAATTTTTTCATGACCTTAATCAAGGAATATTATGTTTATCAATCATGGATTATTTTATCTCTACATACTTCAGGTTGCTAGTCATAAAGGCAATGGAGTGCTCATTATCTTCTACCATTTGTGTCAATACTACAACAATGGTATGTTTTGAAGTGAATGAATAGAGATATAAATATTTACTAAAATATGAGATGATTAGGAATTGGGATTAATAAATCATAATTTTAATAACTTGGAATTATTTATTGGCTTATGTCATCCACTCAATCTTAGCATCCTGATTTAGCATGGTATTTAATGGTTTGTCAATTTCTACTAAACCAGAAATGAACTTTTTCAAGAAGTTAATGTTGACCAATTTTGACCCCCAAGGTCAAAAGTTTAACCCCTATATGTTTAAAAATTAATTATCATGTTTTAATATCCTTTTTCATAGATTTTTTAATCCTTATGAGGTCTAAAAATAGTCTTTCTAAAGTCTATTAGCAAAGATTAAGGTTAATTTGACAATATTAAGGTAATATATTATATTGGTCTTGTAATGGTCTAATCATGTCATGGTATAATATATGATTATTAAAAAGGTTTAATAGGTCCTTAGGTTTATCTTCAAGTAATTTTATTCCCCCTTAATCAACTTTTATAAATATTTCACACATGTTTGGAGAGTTTAAGGTAATTTGTAAACGTTAGTGTAAAGTTTTATGAAGGAAATGGTATCTTTTACTAACTCCCACATGCATAAAGTAAAAAAAAAGTGTAATGATCCATAAATAAAACTTTTTATCTCTTTAAATAGAGTTTTACAACATTTATATGATAGTTAAAATTTAGAAAGTGGTCAGATTCTTGCATTTCAACACTTAAAAGGCAATTTAAAGTCACTTGCATGGAGTTAGGATGTCCAATTCTAGATGGAAATGTTTTATAGGTTTATTTTGAGATTATATAGGTAATATTAATTATTATAATTAAGTTTTAGGTCTCATAGATACACAAAAACTCTCTTTTTCTCTCTTTCATTGCTCTCGTCACAAGCTAGTAAGGGTCAACTTAAAGTGCTCATTATGTACAGTATGTTGAGATTCAGGGTATGATATTTTTTTAATTATATGAGTTCACAATTAGTTAAAATTAATATAATTTTTTTAGTAAATTTTCCCCTTATTTTATTAATAATCATTAAGAAGGCATGGTAGTCAAATATAGCTAGTTAACCCCACAAGCTCAATTGCTCTCCTTAAAATAATAGTTTTAGATTGGTTGGATACATAAGATAATTTTTAGGATATTTATATGGTATTTAAATACGTTTAATGTTATTTTAAAATCCTTATTTGTCACATTTGGGCTCAAAAGGGCAAGAAAACTACTCTTTTTCATAGTTTACAAAGCAACTACCATGGTTTCTTTGTGTTTCAAGTTATTAAATAGTCAAGGAAGATGAAGGAAGGTTTAAAAACATATAATAATATATAAAATACTATATAAATCCATTTTTATTTTTAATTTCCATTATAACATCACTTTCTCCAAGGACCATGTAGTGTTCTCAAGTTTTGAAGACCGTGTGTCTAAGTTGCCTAAAAAATGGAGTAAACAGGTATTGTATTACATTGTTCAAAGAATTATAATGGTATTTACCTCATAAATAAGGAAATTAAACATTATTTAATTTATATTATGATGAATAGGTCCAGCCTACACCTTTTAAAATCCTAAACATAAAACATATAAGCTTAGAGGTCTGTAGACCTCCATTGTATGAGAAATTCAATGAACTATGCATGAACTCTTATTTTTTAAAGACTAAATGATAAGAGGAATTTAATGTAACTATTATGTAATAGGTATAAAATAATGGATAAGTGTGATTAAAATAATTAATTGTCAAGAACACAAATAGACCTACACACAGGCTAGGGTTGTTTGTCATGAACAACCAAACAATGAAAAATGCCAATAAGCTTACAGAGGGTTAGGTTTGAATGTGTAGATATCATTAAGTTAAATTTATATTAATATTTAAAAAAACTATTTATTAGTGTTATATTTCAATTATCATTACTCAAAAGTCTCTCAATGATCATCTATAGCCATGTCTTAACCATGCATGAGAAAGAGAGGATATGATTGTGAAAACATTAAGTATTAGGAAAGTTTCAGAGTTTTAGTGGACTAAAAATAAGTCCTAAATGTTTTATAAATGGTAATTCATGTGTTAAATTTAATTTTTGAATATTCCTAAAATATAAAATTTAATAAAGATATTTTCACTTCAACCATGTAGACATACAACCTATAACACAATCAACCTTGTATACTCATAATGAGTGAGAGGACTTTTGGTATGAAGGTAAAAATGTATTGGTGAATATAAAAAGAATGAAAATAATCTATAATTTTAACCTAAATTTAAATTATTTTCAAGTTAATGTATCCATTTTCATGTCTTGAGAAACCTATTCAATCCTAACATGTGCAAACATGTACCTACAAGCTGACCTAAGTGATTCAAATCAGTGAGTAAAAGAAGATACAATAATGGCATGAGGTTTGTGTTATAATTAGTAATTGGGTTTGTGGAACCATTTAAAATATAATTATGTTATTTAATAACTCAATTTTAAAGGACTGATGACAATATTCCTTTCTAGGCCTCTTAAGCCTAAACATGTACACACAGGCATGTGTGTAGTTTTTGATGAAAATTAGACTGATTGATGGTGATATGAAGACATAGGGACCATAAGGTGGTTTTGATAGATTTAATGAAACATTAAATTAAGTTTTTAACCCTTCAATTATGAAATGGAAGAGCTAACACATGCTACTAGGGTCACTTGCAATGGTTAGCTTGAGAAACCTATATATGGGCTAATGAATGTTACAAGAACACTATAGAGATAAATGGAAAGGAAAACCATTGAAATAAGTCAATGGAGATGATACAGACTTAGATAATTCATTATAAACTTAATAAAATCTCTAAAATAACACTTTTAGACCTATTTTATCTTTTAGATCTCACAATCATAGTCTTCTAGTTTTGAAAGATAGTTTGAAATGCTCATATCTTTCATGATGGGATGCATGGTTGATCAAGCCATTGTAAGTAAGAGGGAACCCCTATGCACTAATTATTCATGGAATTCATATATTTATCTATATTTTATGATTTAATAACAATCCTTAATACTCTAAGTCACTCACAAGTTGTTAAAATGGTATTAGTTGGTATGTACAAAGGCATAATTGTACGAAATGGTCATAAATACATAGTTGTAGGTGTGTTTTTGAGTCTGTAAGGAAATAATTGGTTTCAAAATCAAGAAAAAAGGATTATAAATATTTTATAGATGCTATACCATCATTCATACACCTATTTAGGTCTCATATATAGGTATATAAGCTCTGTAAGTCATCAAGTGATGTTAGAAGGTGAGAATGCACTAGTTTGCTAGTCAAGAAGCCTATCTCAAGGAAATGGAGTATAATAGGATAGATATTTTCAAAAATATGGATTTTCATAAGATTTTTAGTACCTAAAAAAATATATTACAAGCACTAAAACGTGATAATTTCCTGGTAAACCACTTCAGTCACCTCTCAAGCCTATTCAAATGCCTAGACTAAAGTTTTGACCATTTCATGGTTAACATATCCATATAGGGTTTTAGGAGCTAAAAATTTTCATGGATCATTTTTAAGTCATGGTTAAATTTAATCACAAATTTCCTAGAGGTTTCACATTTATGCAAGTCAATTTGAGCCAAAACTTAGCTTCTAGGCCTAGAGGGCTAATGGAGACTTAATTTGAAAGAGAAATGTGTTAATAAGTGTACTTACACTTAGATTTGGGTCATAAAATTTGGAATGGATATTTAATGGGATATTATGTTCTAAAAATATCTTTATTTTTATAATATTATCCATACATTTTTCTACATAAGGAGGTTTTCATGATTTCAAGACTATAAGGAATTGAGGCCAAATGGGATATTTAGGTGCAAGATGAAGTCTTGGAGATATTTTGAGTCCTCCAAATGAATTGTTCCAGGTTTGATATGATTAATATATTTTATTCATGTATATATATTTAAGTTATGAAAACAATTTCAATGTTTGACACTTGCAAGCAAGGTAAGGTGTGACAAGGCTAAGGGGTTTCAAGATACCAAAAGAGTTACTTGATGATTATCACTAAGATGTCAATTTGAGGATCTCATAGGTAGATAAAAGGTTTCAAATTTGGAGATAATAATGTAACTCAATATGACTTGACAATCAATAAGGCCATTTTTCATCTCACAATCAAAGATAAAGGGCATTTTTCAATAAGAAGACAATGTGTTAAGAAAACAAAAGAAACTTCATGTCACTTTGAAGAGGAAATCATATTCAAGAGATCAACACTTGTCCTTCGGGACATGATGGAAATATTTCATAAATATTTCTTAATTATAACCCTCACTTGACACATGTCACATATCTTTTATATGCACTTCTCTCTTTCTCCTCACTTTCTCTATATAAGTAGCCTTGATAGGATTCGTATGTATCCTCCACATGGATATGCCAAAGCCCTACCCATTTTCAATCCTTTGATAAATAATAAAATTTTAATGTTACCTTATATTTTGACTAGTTTCAATATGTGTGCATGTCTAATTGATATTATCAATTGATTAGATTTACTTCCTTTGCATGTTGTCCATTTCTAGTATTCATATTCAATTTAAAATCCTGTTTGTAGGTCTTGTGAAGTGAGAAGGTTGAGTGAGTAGTCTATTCACTAGTGTCAAGACATGACCTATTGAATAGTACTCCTAGCCCAAACATTTTTCACTACCTCCACAATGAAATGCTAATGTAGAGAGGTAGACTTAGAGTAGTGTTTGCTTTAGGTTAGTCTCATGGTTGATGTGCACTTGCATCTAGTTAGTAGTGGTCAAACTATTTTGGTGTATCACCTCCATTAGAATAGGTTTTCCTCTCTTTTCCTATCAATTTGGTAGATTAGTAGATGAGCCTAAGTGATACATCAAGGGAGCTATCCATTTAACCTATAGATTCAATCCAACATTAGGCCACCCATAGCCTAGGATTGTCTCGATGTTATCCCAAAATTAGATGGCTTTAACTACCTTCCAAGGGTGAAAATTTGGGCTATAATAGTTTTGGTACACCCATTGGGACTAACTTCCAAAGTGGTTGAAGGATTATTAGTGTTTTACTTTTACATATCAGCCTTTAGAGGCATTCAAAAACATTAATAGTTGATAATTTTTATTTCTCGTGTTTACTTCATGAAGTTTTATGGCTTGGTATGAAGAGAATTTATGTGTTATATTACCTTATCAGTCATTTCAATCTTGTCATGATCCTTATCTATCCTATAATGAACCTTACCAGTAGTATAATGACCCTTATCAATCCTATCAAAATCCCTCATATGATCCCAAATATATACCTCAACAACATTATCAATCTTGTTACCCTCCTTACTACCAAAATCATCACTCTTATCCTCCTTGTGAGCCATATCAATCCTATGATCAGATTACACCTCATCTATGTGGCTATGATAATGCATATGAATAACCTTGTTTTTAATATGAAATGAATGAGATGGAAAAAAAGATACTAGCATATAAACAAGGCTTTGTTCAACTTATCAATATGAAAAAGTGGCTATGATATTTAAAGATGCATATAATAATCCATTAGTGAGAGATGAGTTGTGTACATTGGTATTAAAGAGAATGGATATTTTTGAAATATAATGAATTGAAATTGATTAAGTATGTCAAGAAACCTATTTTATTCCTTCTCATCCCTGTTATTCTCCATGTCCTCATGAATTCATTGACCATCCTCAAGAAGAGCTATTATAAAAGAATATAGACAAGCAAATTTAAGCCTCAAATTTTAAAATATTAAAGATTGAATCAAGCCAAGTTTTAGAATTTTAATCCAAATAATATTTTGTGCCTATTCAAGCCTCGTTTATCCTTCCTCAAGAACCTCAAGATATTACATCATGGAGGTCTATCCAATAAGGCATTCAAAAAAATAAAGAGGTCTTAGTCAAGAATTTAGGAAATAAGATTACAGATGTGAATGAACTTCAATAAGGTTATGAGAAGAATAAGGTGGTTGTTGAGAATAATGAATCAATTATAGAACATCCAAATTCACTCTCCCTCCAAGAGTTATTACAATAATATTCAATTCCCAAGACTTTGAGTTACAATAAAAATCCCTCAATTACCAAGCCAAGTCATGGGCATACTCCTTGCACTCCTACCATTTCCCTTCTTATGGAAGAATATGTCCTATGGGAGGAAAATAGAGAAGATAATGTTGTAGTTGAAAATGATGAATATAATTAAAGTGAGTTTGATGAGGAGATATTCATTAGTACTCCATTTGGGGAATAAATATTCAATTCATTTTTCAAAGATGAGGTTTTATAAGATGGTCTTGATGGTATGCTTGAAGAAGGATATCCAATTTCATCTAATCTTGTTGAGGTTACATATTGTATTAATGTTTAAGGTTATCTAAGTAAATAATCTAAGGTTTTAAATGAATTTGAAATGGTTACAAATGAACAAGAGATTGATCTTGAAAAATTTGATTCCCTATCACATCATGATTGCATACAGAGGTTTGAAATTCTTGACAACCCTATAACTCTTGAGGATAAAGATGAAGATGTTATTAAAGTTGGCCTCATTAAAATTAACCAAAGTAAGGAGATAAATGAAGATTGGTAGTATTACATTGAGTCACTTTAAGAGGTTGAATATGTTTTCATAGTAATAATTCCTATTGAATATCATGATCATGAATAGGTTGATTAGGATACATCCATTAAGGACCATGATGTAGCTTAGATTGATTAATAAAAAATCCTTGAAGTGGTTGATGAGATTGCAGTAGCTAATAAGAAACATGAGGTCACTCAAGATGCCATAGAGACCCAAGGATAATGTATAGATGAATCATAATTGGATGAAGACGAATTTTAAAAGTAATATGAGAAGGATCTTGAGCCACATGATGATTTCATCTTTATGGGTGACTTGTTTATTGTTATTACTTCACTTGAGAGGATGCCAAGAGCATTGGTATTCTAGAGGAAGGTGAAGTCAAGAAGAACAAGGTATAATGGGTATATTGTCTAATGAAATTATTCACCTTATGAAGCAAAAGATATCAAAAACTTCCCCTTTGATCTAGAGGAAGAATTTTTTTTTAGGTCAGTTGTATATATTAGTTGCTTTGTTATGTCTTGTGTTCCCTATGTAATTTTTAGTTTGTGTGTGTGTCTTGTCTCTTTTTCTTTGTGTGTTGTCCTTAATTTTTGTGTTTTTATAGGTTAAGTCATTTTTTTTTGTTTTGTTTAAGGTATGATCAGGTCTAATTTTGAGTGCAAATTACTCCATTTCCCAATGGAAGGACAAGTTTATTGGTCTAGTAAGCATTTCAGGCATGCTACCCTTGTGAATCATCAATTTGTTGACGAATTTTGACCCCCAATGTCAAAATTTCAAAATTTATAGGTTGAAAATTGACTTTTCATGCTTTAATATCCATTTTCGTAGGTTTTTCATGTCTTATGAGGTCTTAAAATAGTCTTTTTAATGTCTATTAGTAAAGATTAAGGTTAATTTGACAATATTATGGTAATGTCTTATATTGGTCTTCTAATGGTCTAGTCGTGTCATGGTGTAATGAGGCTTGGTAAAAAAGTGTCATAGGTCCTTAGTTTTCTCTTCAAGTCATTTTCCACCTCTTAACCAACTTGTATAAACAATTCACACATGTTTGTAGAGTTTAAGGTAATTTTTAAACTTAAGGGTAAATTTTTATGAAAGAAAAGGTGTTTTTAACTAACTCACACTTTTTAAAATCCAAACAAGGGGAATAATAAATAAATAAAACTTATTCAAGATTTAAAAATAGGTTTCTAATGTGTATATGACACTTACAACTCAGAAAGTGGTATATTCTTGCATTTCAACACTTAAGAGGTAGTTTTAAGTCACTTGCATAGACTTAGGTTGTACAATTCCAAGTGAAAACATTACAAAGGTGTACCTTGAGATTATAAAGGTCATATTAATTTTTTTAATGAATTTTTAGGTCTTAGAGATATAAAAAACTCTCTCTCTCTATTCCATCACTCTCTTCACAAGTTAGTAAGGGTCAACTTCAAGTTTTCATTATGCACAGTATGGTGAGAGTCAAAGTATGACCTTTTTTATAAAGTAGGGGTTGATAATGAGATTAAAATTCATGTAAATTTTTGATATTGGTGGGCCCTCCTTTATGAATAATTGTTAATAAGGTAGGGCAATCAAAAGCAGCTAGTTAACACCACATGCTTAATTTATCTCTGTGAAATGATAGTTTCAAATTTCTTGGATGCATAAGAGAAATTTGAGGAGATGTATAGGGTATTTTAATAAATTTAATGTGAGTTTAAAATCCCTATTTGGCACATGTGGGCTCAAAAGAGAAAGGAAACTAGTCTTTTGGATAGTTTACAAGGTGACTTCCATGATTTCTTTGTGTTTTAGGTTATTAAACAGTCAAGGAAGATGGAGGAAAGTTTAAAATCATATAAAACTCTCTAAAATACTATATAAATACATCATGATTTTAAATTCACATTCCAAGATCACTTTCTCCAAGAAACATGTAGTGTACCCAAGATTCGAAGACTATGTGTGTAAGTTGTGTACAAAAATGGAATAAAAAGGTCTTGTCTTGAATTTTTCAAATAAGTGTAAGGATATTGACTACATAGATAAGGAAATTATAAATTAGATAAGTGATCCCCAAATTAAGAGGTCTAAATTACACCTTTGCAAATCCTAAAACATAAACCATGGAGGCCTACATGTATGTAGCCATGTAGGCTTGCATTATATGATAAATTCAATGAGATATGCATCAAATATTATTTTGAAATCCTGAATTTGAGAGGAATTTGATGTAATTATGAAATAATAGGTGAAAAATCATGGAGATTTATTACTAAAATAACTAATGCTCAATAACACAAATAAACCTGGAGGTAGGCTAGGGTTGTTTATCATGAATAATTAAACAATGGGAAATCCAAATAATCTTTTAGAGGTTAAAGTTTGAATGTGGAGAGATCATGAAGTCAAAATTTATATCAAGATATAAATACTAGTTTTCAAATCTCAATACTCAAAAAGCTCTCAATGATCATCTACAACCATGTCTTAACCAATCATGAGAAAGAGAGGATATGCTTATGAAAAGATGAAGTCTTAGGAAGGTTATAGATGTTTAGAAGAATTAAAAAAAGTCATAAATACTATATAAAATTTCATTGAGGAGTTCAAGTGATTAGTGTAATAGTCCTAAACTCAAAAATGTAATCAAGGCAGTTTCACTTCAAACCTATAGTCATACAACCTATAACATAGTCAACCTTGTATACTCTTAATGAGTGAGAGCCCTTTTTGTATGAAGGTAAAAAATTATTGGTGAAGAGAAACAAAATGAAAATAATATCTAATTTTAAATTTAATTTTAATGCTTTTCAAGGTAAATGAATACATTTCCAAGGATTGAGAAACATGTTCAAGCCTAACAGGCCCAAACATGCACCTATAGGCCAGTCTGAGTGATTCAACTCACTGAGCATGGGAAGATATAATAGTGAAATGAGATTTTATTTGGAATAATAAAGTGGGTTTGTATAACCATTTAAAATCTAAGTATGGTATTGAAGATCTCAAGTCCAAAGGAGGATTGATGATAGTATTCCTTTGTAGGTGTCCTAATCCTAAACATGTAGACACATGCTTGCTTGTAGTTTTGGATGAAAGTTGGATTGATTGATGGTGATATAATTAAATAAATACCCTAAGGTGGTGTTAACATATTTAATTAAACATTTCATGATGTTTTGAACCCTTCAATAATGAAATGAAAGACCTAACATAGGCTACTAGGGTCACTTGTAGTGGTTAGCTTGAGAACCCTAACTATGGGATAATGAGTGTTTTATGAAGTATAAAAAGAAAAATGGAAAGGAAGATAATTGGAATAAGTCAAGGGAGATTATAAAAATTAGATAAGTCATTGGAAACAAAATAAAAGATGTAAAATAATAGTTTTAGACCCATTCTATTTTCTAGAACTCATAGTCATAGTCTACCAGCTCGAGAGGTAGTTTGAAATTCTCACATATATCATGAGGGGTTGAATGGTGAATAAATATATTTTAAATAAGAGGGAAACCATATGAAATAATTATTAATATAATATCGATGTTCATCTAGATCATGTGCTCTATGAACAATCCTTAAGACCCTAAGGTACTCACACGTTGTCTAAAGGACCAATTTTAACCAGATGGGAGAAATAGACCTTAAAATGGATTATAATGGAATGATTTAACCCTAAAATTACATTTTTGACATTACTAACACTCCTAAGCACTTGAAAATGGTACTAGTTGGCACGTGTAAATGTGGAACTATATGAAAAAGTCATAAATGAATGGTTATAGGTGTGTTTTTGAGTGTGTAGGGTAAATATTAGTTTCAAAATCAATAAAATAGGTATATTAAGACTTTAAATATGTTATAATATCATTAATAAACATATTTAGGTCTCATAAAAAGGTATATAATCTCTACAAGTCATCAAGTGAGGTCACAAGGTGAGAATACACTATTTTTTTAGTCAAGAAGCTTATCTCAAGCCTATGGAGTACAAGAGAAGAGATATTAACAAATATATGGAGTTATAATAGGATGTTATAGACCTCAAAAAACATCTTATAATCACTATAACTTGATAATTTTTGTGTAAACCTCTTTAGTCATCTCCTAATCTTGTTCAAATGCCTACACTGAGGTTTTGACCATTTCATTGTTCACAAATTCATATAGGGTTTCAGGAGTTAAAAATTGGAATGGATAAATGTAAGTAAATGAGTGCAGTGAATCAAAAAATTCCTAGATGTTTCACATGTCTTGGATTCAATTTGATCCAAAACTTAGTTTCTAAGCCGAGAGGGCTAATGGAGACCTAATTGGAAAGATAAAATGGGCTAATAAGTGTAATTACACTTAGATTTGGGTCCTAAAATTTGGATTTAAGTTGTAAGGTGAAAATAGGTGATAAAATATATTTATTTTTATAATATCCTCCATACATTATTCTACACAAGGAGGTTTGCATGATTTCAGGGCTACACATAATTGAGGACAAATGAGAGCTTTGGGTGAAATATGAAGTATCAGAGAGAGTTTAAGGTTTAAAAATGAATTATTTTAGGTATGATATGATTCATATATGATATTATTTGAGATATATTATATTTATGAATATAAAATCAACATTTTACAATTGCAAGCAATTTGAGATGCAACAAGGCTAAGTTGTTTCAAGACAACTAAAGAGTTACTTGATGATTATCACTAAGATGTCAGTTTAAGGAGGTTATAAGTAGATTAAAGGTGTCAATATTAAATCCAATAATGTAACTCAAGATGACTTGATAATAAATAAGGCCATTTGTTATCTCACAAGCTAAGATAAAGGGCAGTTTTCAAAAAGTTAAGGTGTCAAGCAACCAAAAGAAACACCATGCCACTAGGAAGAGGAAACCATATTTATAAGATCAACACATGTCATTAGGGACCTAATTGAACTATTTCACAAATCTTTATTAATTTTAACCTTCACTTGACACATCACCTCTCTCTTCTATGCCCTTCTCTCTTTCTCCTCTCATTTTTTCTATATAAGCAACCCTGATAGGCTATGTATGTATCCTCCACATGGGTATGGGAAATCCATACCCATTTTCAAGAATTTGATTGAATATAAACTTATGATGTTACCTATTATTTTGATTAGTTTCAATTTTTGTGCATGACAAATTGATATTATGAAGTGGTTAGGTTTGCTTCCTCTACATGTCATTTTCTAGCATTCTTATTCAATTTTAAATCCTTTGTGTAGGTATTTTGAAGTGTATAAGTGAGGTAATAAGGTTGAGTGAGTAGTCTATTCACTAGTGTCATGGTATGACCTCTTTACTAGTCCTTTTATTCAAGCATTTTTTACTACCTCCATAATGGAATGTTGATGTAGAGAGGCATATTTGTAATAGTGTTTGTTTTAGGTTAGTTTCATGGTTGATGTGCTCTTTTAACTAGTTTTTAGTGGTCAAAATATTTTGGTGAATCACATCCATTAGAATAGGTTTCTCTCTCTTTTTTTATAGAAAGTTGGTAGATTAGTAGATGAGCTGAAGTGATAGATCAAGGGAGCTAGCCCTTTAACCTAGAGATTCAATCCAACATTAGGTCACCCACATTATAGGATTATCTTTGTGTTATCTAAAATTTAGAAGTCTTGAACTACATTCCAAGGGTGAAGATTTGGGCTATAATAGTTAATATTACCAATGAAAGACTTCATATCTTTCTTGTTCTTAGGTGGGTTTAGCTTGGAGATGTCCTAGACATATTATAGGTTTATGGAGATCCCTTCATTGGTGATAATATGGCTAAATAGTTTTCTTTCAGTCACCCTAAAAATGTATTTCTTTGGGTTTAGAGAAACTCCATATCTTTTTCACCTATATAAGACTTCCTATAGATGGATTACATGGTCATCCCTATTCTTGAAAAATACTATAAGATCATGAATTTTGATGATGATACACTTCCCAGCCAGTATCTAAAAGATGAAATCCATTATTCTTTGAAAAGTGTCCTTTGTATTAATTTGGCTAAGCAACATCCTTTTATATGCAAAATTCCCCCATTTGGTTGTGAATGTGGTCTTCATCTTATCTTCTACCTTAACCAATACTTGGTTGTATCCTAAGAATATATTGAAGAAAGACATCATCTCTGAGCCACTTACCATCTATATTTATTTTTCCAATGAAGGTATGGGATAACTATCCTTTTCTAACACTCTTTTTAAGTTCTTGAAATCCACATATACCCTAATTTCTCTATCATGTTTCCTAACCAGTACTAAATTAGCTACCCAAGTTGAGTGCCTAATTGGGAAAACAATCTTGGCATCTAATAAACTTTGTATGTCAATCTACATGAGAGATTCTAGGACTTAATAGTCTTTGCCTTTGACTAAAGAACATGTGTTTTGGTCTTAAAGGTATGCTATGGGTAATTGCCTTGGGATCAAATATATTTAAATCATCATATGGCAAAGTAAGGACATCCTTGTAATCTATAAGCAATCCTTTCATATTGTCTTTTTATTTTTTAGTATATCTTAGACTTATATTTACTAGTTAAAAACCTAGTTGGTCCCCCAATTTTCCTTGGTGAAGTTAGATTTGGTTGTTTTTAGTTGTTTCTACTTCTAGGCCTAACAGTTGATGTTAAAAGTTCATTCCAAGGAAACCATACCCAAGGTAATTTGGTTTTATTTTATTTTTAGAACACCTTATTCACCCATATATTCAGTTTATATAGGATGGATATTTCCTTTATCTATTATTTAGGCTTTAAAATCTCTAGAATTATTCAGGAACTATATGATTTGATGATCATTGCCAACCACCTAGAATTTGTCTACATTTTTAGGAACAAAAGGTCATGGGACTAATTCCACTTAAAATTTCTACATTTTTTAGTCTTGAAGTAGTGTCAAATTGGCTATGGAGGTTACCAATGAATCAACCATCAGATTATTTTATCTTGGGATGGACTTGATATTGAATGCTTCAAAAGATTCAATCAAGTCCCAAGTTTGATGATTGTACCTTTTTAGGTATGAAATCTTACACTGGTACTTATTTTTGATCTAGTTTACAACCATCTATGAATTACTGAACACTAGTAGCTATTTGGCATTTTGAATTAACACAAATTGTAGGACTAAGATTAGGGGTTCATATTTAGCTCTATTGTTTGTGTAGGGTAACTAAAACATATAAGAAATAAGTTATTATTTACCTTCTAGGTCTATCATGGCCACACATATGCTAAAACCTTTCTTTAAATGAGATCCATCTAAGTGAAGAGTCCATAATTGAGAATGACCTTCAAATCCTTGTTCATGTAATTATTGTTTGGTGGTGAACATGTACACACCTAAGTGCATTGATAAAAATTCAACCTAATCTTTATTAGTGTTTTAGTTAGTGATAAATTACTTCATTTGAGCTCTATGTCTACTATGATTTAATTTATTACCCCCTTATAAAGAAGCCACATGTGGGATAAATCTGTGGCCATGTATCTATTTAATATTTTGGATCAGTCTTGACTTAATAGTAAGTTATATGCCTCTGGTATATCAATGACCAAAATATAGATAGTCTATTGTACATGTGGATCTAATGCCATATGTATTCACACATTTGTTAATTCTAGAACACATGGAATTGAGGATTTATCCAACTGTAATTCCATTCTTTTTTTATTATCATGAGTTAAACCCAACTTTTCACAAATATTTGTAGGCATCAGATTGGTTGATGACCTAGAGTCAACCAATCAGTTGTGTACATTTTTGTCAAACATTCAAATTATCATTATGAATTTTGGTACCTTGGGTTTCTCCCTATACATCATTACATTTTCATGGGAAGTCTTGGAATTATTAGAAGTCATCCCTATTAGGGCCTTGAGTACTATATCTATTTATTCAGTGATCTAAGCTAGCTCATGAAGACTCATGCCAAATTTGATTTTTTTCATGTCTTCAATAATATTTTATCCTCCCTTACCCTAATTCTCAAATCTAGGAGGAGGATGATTCTCTTTCATGGGTAGAGATTGATTCTCTCTCCTTAAAAATGGTGGATTTTTTTTAGCATTCAGATCAGGAAGAGTGGTGTCACTATTATTGGGAAGTGTTGAAGAAGTCATATGCTACTTTCTTCTAAATTTTTATTTATTCCTCACCTATTGTTACTATTAGAAAGCGTGAACCTCATCTATGTTGTCTTTTGGTTATTTTTCATCTTACCTTAGAAAGTGGACAAGTACTAAATACCATAGTCATGTTAGGGTCTCTTGAATAATTTGATGAAGATGTCTCTTTATAACTACTATAATTTTCAAAAGTAGTTAAAAACTCAATACAATCCAATTTCACATGTTGTGCAATTTTATGGACCTCACACCAATATGGAAGAGATGCATCCATAGTATTGATCTCCAACATCCTATTAGAAGGAATTTGATGTTATTAATTATTACCGAATAGATTGAAAGGCCTACTGTACCTTTGTAACCCATAAACCTAATTTTTTAAGTTAGAGTTATCTCCACCTGTATTACCCATACATTTCTATAAGATGAGGAATTCCTTGCTCAATTTTTATACCATATTTTGTATGGGTTTCATCTTGATTTTGTTTAATTTGGGAGCATTGTCATGAGTGTAAGTATTATTAATTGGTACATCAAGTTTAATCTAGCCCTAATGGTTAGAAGTATAACTATTCAAGAAATTGGAATGTTGATTCTAACTAACTTGGGTTAATGGAAATTAATTATGGACTAAGGTCTAGTTTTATGCCACATCATTCTAGGTTACATTAGGGATTGGGTTAAAATATAGGTATACTAAGTATAGGCAATGATTACAACTGAGGATACAACTATTTATCTACATTAATTTCCTCTATGTAATCTAGGGGTAAGGTATAAATATCAATAGCTTTACATAAAAACATAATAGTTATGGAATTTAGGGTGATTTTATAAATTTATAGGTCCAATCACTTGTTTGGTTGATAAGAAAAGTCCAATCCACTATACATATTTTGAAATCAAGCATTGAAAGATCATATGAGCTCATTAGTCTCTATTCTCATGTTAAAAAGTGTTTATAGATAAAACTTGCACTAGTAACTTGAACAAATTAGGATAAGAAGGTATCTTGACATTCCATCCAAGTTGTGATTAACCCTTAAAAAATATTTAGAAACTAATTATAGGATATTTTTGAAAAAGTAAAATGGAATAATCTACAAGCTATATCCTTGTGAGTTACATTCAATATCCATAAGGTGGATTTGAAGGCCTTTATATCATCTTCCACCATCCTTACTCTTGAGGTAAAGAATGAGGGAAGATATTTTTTTGATTTACTAGGAAAATTATGCATCACTCATGCTACATTAATATCTGAGCCATTCAACCAAGCTTGGTCTTGAGGTAGAGGATCAGGCTAAAGTCAAGGATTAAGAGTTTAGTTCTAGGGATGGGCCATCAGAACTCTTAGAAGTCAATTTTGTGTTCTTGTATATGATTAATCTAACTTGTTTATCATATAGATACCTATATCTTTCCTAACCTTTATATGGATCTCCAAAGTTGGTTGTAACAACTTACTATCTGAGGTTGACCTTGTTAATCATATGGGTGCATCCAACATAACTCAAGTGATTTTACTCCTTAAGATAGAATTAGAGGTATAAACTGCCATTCTAGAACCAATTTGAAAGATCATGTTGATATGGGTTTTATATACACCCCCATATTTTCTTATGAGGTTGCCTCTAACATTTTAGGATTAGTGAATATAATCACTCCAAGGCACAATTTTTAGGGTATTCAATGTTATAACAATGTCTTGGTGGAATAGTGGTTGAGTGACACATATTATTTACCATGGATAAACTTTCTATTGTTGAACCTAAATGTACTTAAAGTTAGTAAAAGGATTATGATTTATAGCTAAGGTGGGTAGGATTGTAAAAGAAACTACAAAAATATGAAAAGGTAAGGCAAGAAAGGAAGGTCTGTGGAATTTCAAGGATAAAGCCTTTCAAGACTAGTATTTGATCTCAATTAGGATAGGATATCTATAGCAATACCTATCACACAAACAATAAAATATAATTATGGATTGAAAGGTGATAACAACAAAATATACTTAAACATCAAAAAATAAAAAGGTTATCTAATTGCCATATTACAATTGAACATCTATAAGAGGATTATGATAAGCATGCAAAATATTCTCAAATTAGATATAGCTAAAAATTAAATAATATATTTAAAATATAAATTTCATATACAATTTTAATAAATAATATACCATAATGACAACACATCCAAGAAATCCACAAAATTGGAAAAGAATAAAGATTTGCACATAGAGAACAAGTTAAGTAAAACTTCTTTGAATTTCCTATTAATATTAATAGCCAAAATTCTCTTCCCTTTGTGAATATGATGTTACATGTATTTATAATATTAGGATGAGTAAGGCCTCACTTCTTCAATATTCAAATAATTTTACAAGTCCAAAAATAGAAACTTTAGTTCAAAATTCATGTAGGAATACATGTTATAAAGATTCCAGTCAAAATAGATGTTCCAACCAAAAATAAATTATGTATTTAGAATAATAGATATGGAACCAAAGAAACACTTTGAAAATAATCACAAAAATAAATAATTATTCCAAAATTATAATAATGATTCCATATTTATACTTTAGTTAGTTGATAAAGACACTACATTTGTCAATATGGTATAGACTAAGAAAAATTGAAGCTGGAGAACTAATTGCTAGTTGTATGCATTTTAGACCTAGAAGTTGACTCCTTCACCTTCATAACTTCACCTAGTACATATGCAGTATAAAATTATTTATTTATGAACTTAAAATTCAATAATGAGGGATTCAAAATATTGATTGCTTCAGTCATTAACCTATCTTGTTCTACCTATGAGTTTTTAAGCTCAACTGCTAAGGCTTCAAATCTTATGACCATGTATTTTGAAAAACTTACCAACTGTATCACTTACTCATTGGTTTACTAAAATGTACCTTCCACTTATTTTTTGAATTATTCCATATCTAAATGGATAAGGTTATCAAATTTGGGTTGATTCACTAGATCCCTTATCTTGATGATCACCCTAGTTACTTGCATATCAACCAAAATTTATAATGCTTTAGGTTAATGACTTAAATAAAGACCCAACAAATTCTTACTTGATATGTTCCAATTTATGGATGCATCCCTCTTGGAAATCACATAATTAAGGCACCAAGAAGATTCTATGGTAGTCATTGAATTTAGCTGATCAAAGGCATTGATTATGGAATATTGGACTAGGAAGTTCATTCTCCTTTCTTTAACATTCATCATGTTCCATAATGTAACCATCTCTACTCTATAGGATTGAATGTCTACCTTGGATATTTAAATGTTGAGAAAGATGTTATATAGCCTTCCAAATGTAATCTATACCATAGCTATTACCTCATAAGGAACTTGTATGATATTCATTTATTTCTATCTATTTAATGTCTCCTCAATGCTTTGGTGTATTTATTTTAGTGCCAACATAGTGAATCAACAAGAGTATTGAAATCCTCAATGTACTCCATAGGGTTATTGGGTTCCTTTTGGTCTTTTGGCTAGTGGAAATAAATTCTCCATCTATTCAAATGCTATCTCTACCTTTGTCTCTATATTTATCATCTTACTCTTCCTCATTATTTATATGGTCCCAATATTTTTGTCAACCCTTGTAGAAACTATGGGAATATATGCCATAAATATATTTTTCCTTTTAGCTTTCACATTTTGCATCTCCCTTACCCATTGAGGAACTATTGATTCACTTATTTCTTCTCCTTGGGTAAGTTTTGAATATGGAGAGGGTTGGGATGTCATAGGAATGGAAGTGGTTACTAAAAGAGATATGGTTGGCATTGAGGCACTAGTTTTTATGTGAACATGGGGAATCTTTCAACCCACCACTTCTCATGAAAAGGTTTCCTTTATTATTGTCACCTCATCTAAGAACTTGGTTAACGCTAGGGTTATTTCCACAATCATGGTGTATTTTTACAAACCCTATGATTGGGGCATGGGAATATCTATCTAGGTTACCTTCCTTCTTATGGTTGGTGGCATATTAAAAAGGGACACTATAACCATATTCTCAAAATTGACCATTTAGGAGCCCTTATTAAAATAATGTCAGAATCTATACTAGTGATAATAGAAGTGGAATATGCAATAGAAGACATTATTATAGGTAGAATTACAACTAGATTTTTTATAATATATATTGAATAAATAATAGAAGAAAATACCTTATATATCTTTTATGTTTGCTTTGAGGAAAGCCCAACTAAGGTGTCTCCTTTTTGAGGTCATAGACTTAAAAGAATTTGCTTTCTCTAGATAAGCTTCATCATATAATTGTGCTTTCCCTATATCTAAGTCTTATTCTTCTGATGTAATTCAACCAGAGATATTAATTACTCTATTTCTTCCTCTTATTCAAGCTCCATGGCATCCTTTGTGTCTATCTCTTCTTCTTTGGTAACTTCTTCAAAGATAGGGAGACCAAGAGATGGCCTTTATTACAAATTTATACCTAGGGAATAATCAAGATAAACCTTTGGATTCCTATGGTATGTGAAGAGTGGAGGTTAGATTGGATGGTGTAGGGGTTATGATAAAAACTATGGTAGGAGGTGGGGATGCATGTGATGAAGTGGAGGGTGTGGAGAGCACATGAGTTTCCTGAGGAGACATAGGATATTTATAAAATCCATATGGAGTTTAAAATGAATAAAAAGATGATTACAAGAACTATAGAATACTTACTAGTGTAACAAAGGTGAGAGGAAATAAATGAGTCATCAAAAAATTACTCTTCCTTTAGCTAGCTGAGGTAACTATTAGATTCTCCATGGTTTTTATTGTCCCTAAGAATTGATCATATAAGGATATGGAAGTGCAAGGAATTAGAGGACAAAGAATTACTCTCAAAATTTCTTTCTTGAGATAAGGATTTGACTCCCTTTGAATTCCAAACTAATCTACCCTTTCTCTATGGTTGTACTTATGAGGATGGAAATTGATCTAGTTGTTGAGAGCCTTTCAATGGAGATGGAGGACATTATTGACTCCATGAATGTTGAGATTCCTCATTTGTGGCCTATAGATTATATTATAGATCATGTGTCAATGTCATTTATATCTTCTTATAATTCCTCCTTATCCATACCTAGTTGTCATCTAAGGCATTCAAGAAAACTTGATCATGGTCATAGGTTTGGTGACCATAAGAAACATGAACTTTATTGATTTATAGGATGATCTTTAGATAAACCTTTATCCTTATCTTAGGGTCCCATTCCTTGAATGGTTCCAGCTAAAAATTATATGTTTTCATGAGCTTGCTAGCTAATACAAAAGGTGACCTAGTCACATATTGGTACTGCCCAATGTGCTAGGGTGTTTTGAAGTAATAGGGAAAGTGTTTTTTGTTGTGTTTTGCATCAATGTTTTTGAAAAATTACTAAGATATCTCTTATTACACAATGTGATTAGGAACATGATGAGGTAGCATCAAAAGGGCAATGTTAGTACCCTTAACTTGAATGATAGTCATATCTGGGTATAACCAGTAATCACCCATTTTAGTGAGTGTACTTGTTATGTTATCAAATAGTCTAGGATTTGGAGTACCATACATAAATTGATATACATGAGTTTATATACCTCATTACTTATTATTTCAATTCCATTTTTGTACCTATGAATAAACATGAAGGAGAAATATTCTCCAACCCTATTCCATAAATACTTTGTCAATGGCTTCCATTCCTGGACATAGGGATTGTATATAGTAGCCATGACCATATATAGTAGATAATACATCATGTAGAGTATTTTTATTTTATTCTTGTACTTATAATGTCTCCAAGGGCTACCAATTTGTTAGTGGTCAACAATATATCTAGCAGTATTACCCATTTGACTTGGACATAATCAATGCTCAAGAATCCATATAATCTATTTAATGGTGTCATTGAAATTAAAATTATACGTCTAAACCTAATAATATAATTGGTGGAAAATTCCACTTGGGATTTATTATTTTTCCCTTTTCCAACTTATTTTTTATTTTCCCATCCTCTTCTTTAGTTTCTCATCCATGGTATTGTGCCTAGGCCACACATTAGATGACCCTCAATTGTAGGCATTTTTGGGGAGAATAAGCCTGTGGTATATTTAAATGCCCTCATTGAGATGTAATTAAATGTGTTTTGTACCTTATTCACATGACAAATATCAACTATATTGGTTCTATTTATGAATATAACCTTTAAGAGGTCAATGTATGGCATTATCTCTAGTTTGGTTGTAGCTTGGAGACCCTGTTTCTTAATTAGGAGTAAATCATCAATGTATTATTTGGACTTAGGGTAGAGTTCATCCTCTACAGAGTAGGACTAAATTTACATGGCTTCTCCTAAAGGTATGAATAGTGAGAGAACTTCAAATTCAAAGTGATCTTTTCAAAAATTATATCATTATATTTTGTTGATCCCTCAAATGAGAATGTAGGTGGGACTAAGGTCCTACATTATTTTGATGAAGAAGACATTGATATCATGTAGTCACTATAACTACTAGAAAGTTTGGGACTAGTTCATTAAGCACTCTATGATTTAAGAAACTAGGGGTCATTGGATGCTTGTGAAGTTAGTGAACACAATTGCTTAATGATCAGAGCAATATCAAGGTGAATATATTGATCATAGATTATATATATATATGATTCATAATATTATGTATTGATTGGATTTCTACACATTGAATGATAATAATGAGATCTTGCCCTTAATGTTTATTTTGATTTGAATATAGTTAGTTTTGGTATGTGCCCTTTATTTTCTAAGTGGTGGTCTTTTGTTAATCATTCATGTTTAGTCATCACTTTAAGATAGTTTTCAACCATCTGTTAACTTGATTCATTTCCATGCTATCCCTAGATCATGTCACATGTTATTTTATTATTAACCCAAACCTTTAAATTCCTCTATTGTGTCTAAGAGATCCCATAGTGGAAATTTAATGTGATTGAGATATATGGCATAATATCAAAACTCTAGAAACATGGAAAATCAGGGCATTAGACTGACATCCTTTTGGTGAAAATATTTCTATGGTCCCAGGACAAAGTGATCAAGATATGTAGCATGATCTCAGGAAACTCAAAGAATCAGGAGCTCAAAATATTATGTAACCAAAACACTATTTAACTTCCTGACTACATGGATTAACATAAATATGCCACATGTCATCCACTTAGAACTCTATTGGCTCAGGAACTCGAGACATTAGACTCTAAAATGAAGAACCATTTAACCTTCATATAATGATGAGTTAACCTAATCAAGATACATGAATTAATATTAGAATCCCAAAGACTTGGGAACTTAGAAGCTCAGAGGCTCATGTGAACACATAATTGTTAAGTTTGTCATTGAATAAGTGAAGTTCTCATAGTTCTGATTTAGCATGAATATGCCCCATGGCCTATCTACAAAGATTAAGGGACTAAGGGGGATTTGAAGACTTAACCTTTTGTAATCATCAAAAATATAAAATGACATGAGATCAACACATGTCACAATTGCATGAAATATTTATTATGGGTATGATTAAAATAAATTAATGATCTACAACATTTAATCTTGTGATCAACATATACATACTAAGACAATAAATATTATATTTATTAGTATACAAATCATATTAAAGTAAAAATGATGGGAAATCCAAAGTTTGAGATGAGTTAACATAACATTTTAATCTTATATTTTTATGACTTTTACTTGGGCAATGCTATATTTTATAGAAATAACCCTTATGATGGATGCATGATACCCCATTCATAGATATTTAGGATTATATTTTCATACATATGTCTTTTTCTTAATGGGTCCCTATTTCTAAGGTTTTTAAAATGGGGTGTGTGTGTGTTAGGGCACAACAATAGGAGGTTAGTTAATTCTTACCATTTGGGTATATCAGGGATACACCAATACTAAAACCTTATTTTGATCTATCTTCATAAAAATGGAGAGTTCATAAGTTATAAGGACCTTCACATTAATCTTCATGAAACTCAAACTTGGTAGTGAATGTGTATACTCCCACATGTGGAGATGAGAAGTCAACCTTCTCATTCTTTGAATTTTACTTAGTAACTAAGTAATTCATCTTTGGTTCTTTGTCCACTCGAATTTGATTACCTAATTTTTTCCATGGAAACCACATGTGAGAAAAATTAGAGGCCATATATCTATTTAACATCTTAGACCAATCCCAACTCAACAACAAGCCATAATATTCTATAATGTCAATTACCAAGATATCTATATATTGTTTTACATGTGGTTCTAATGCTAAATATATGTGCATGTTTATTAATTAGCTAATACAGAAGACAAATTACTTTTTCAACTGTAATAACACCATGTTTGACTTGTTTAGGGTTGAAGCCATATTTTTTCACACAAATAGCAACATCACATTGATTGAGGCATTTTAATCAAACAAAAATTTGTGCACATTCTCTTGAAAATTAAGGATGTTAGTATAAATGATGGTATTTATAGTTTACCTTTAAATACCATCACATTCATATACATAGATTTGGATTTGAATGATGTACATGATTTACTAGTTAGGGTTTTGAGAAAATCTATTTCATGTAGGTAAGATTGGTCTTAATATTCTTCATGTCCTCAATGATGTTGTGCCCAATTATACTTTTTGGTTATTCACTATATAACTGGTCATCCCTTGTGGGTGGAGGTTTATTATTGTTGGCTCAAGAATGTGGAGTAGTATCATTATTGTTTATATGTGTTTAAATAATAATTAACTAGTTATTCCTCATATTGTAATTGGTCCTTTAAAACTGATGGAATGCATGGGTCTCATTTGTATTATCCTTTGCTTCGTTCTCATCCTCTACTAGGAATGAGATCATAAGTATCAAATACCATTGTTGTAATATAATGTCTTAGACTAGTGGAAGAATATGGTTTCATTTAATTTATAAAACCCTCCTTCATATTCATATCATTTTGAAAGATCTCTACTGCAGTGAGGAATTTCATGTAGTACAACTCACTATGTTTCACTATGTTGTGAACTTGACATTAGGTGGGAATGGTTTATTCCATGATATTTATTTTTGGTTCCCTATTAGGTGGCTACTATTTTGGGTTTTTTCTAAGCATATTTAAAGGTCTATTTTACCTTTGTAAACCAAAGCTATGGTTACCCATATATTTTTTTTGTTCAAAAATTCATTGCTTAATTTTTTCACCATCCTTTCAATCATTTTCAATTTTTTTTTAGAGTCATAATTAGTACCTTGTAGTAGTAGTATTTATTGGTATTATGGATTGGTACTAGTTTTATTGGTTAAGCATAGAATTTTTTAGGAGTTTGAGGTGATGATTGGGTGGAGTATGGGTTAAGGCACATGAGAGTACAATTGGTTTTTGTTTTAGGCTATAATATTCAGATTTGCATTTAGGATTGGGTTGAATGCAAAATTATAGGAATAAAATTAAGTAGGGCCAAAGATTGCATCTAGGATTTCAATTATTTATCCATGTTGATAGCTTCAACATAATCCAAATGTAGTGTATAAACACAAATAGCTATGAATATAAAAATAATAGTCATGGGGTCCAGGGCATTCTTATATATTTTTATGGAAATTTTTTCATCAAGTTTGTAGGGAGTTTCAATTCAGGTATACATATTTTGAAACCTAGCATTGGAAGCTCAAAATGGCTCATTTAGTTTCTTTCTCATGATTGCAAAGTGTTGATAAATATCACTTACACTAGTGACTTCGCAAAACTATGATAAGATGGTGTCTTGCATTCATCCTATGATGTAAGTGATCCTTCTGGGATATTAAGAAACCAATCATAGGCAACATCCTACAATGTGAAGGGGAAATATCTACATGCCACACCATTATGGGTTACATTCAATATTTTGAGGGTAGTCTTAAAGACCTTTTTGTGTTCTTTAATAGTCCTAATCCCCAAAGGAGAAAAGGAAGTTACTTTTCAAGGTTTTTTGGAAAATCATGCACAACCCCAAAAATGTTTATAGCATAACTGAATAGGTAGGTTGCGGGTTGGGCCATTAGGAATAATGGAATACAAGGTTTTATAACTATAGATAATGATGGATCCCATCATTTCCTAACTCTTTTATAAGACTTGACTTTTCTATGGATTTACAAAGCCAGGGATATCAAGTTAATGTCTGAGGTAGACCTTTTTATCCTTTTGAGTTATTCCAGTGCAACTCAAGTGATTTATTTTCAAATAAATGGAGGTAAAGGTGCAGGCCTCCTTCTAACCTAATGTTGGTATGCCTTCAAAATAAAACTCAAAAAGAAGGAAAGGTAGGTCAAAAAAAGAGGCTTGTATACCACATTAAATGGAGATTTTTGATGCCAACACTTGAAATAAGGGTTGGACAAGAATTCAAAGATCAGTGTCTATTGTAGTATACTATAGCATAGTAATAGTCAAACATAGTTAGTAGTCAAATGGAACTAGAATACAAAAAACTCAAGAACATAAAATCAAAGGTTATTGTATTTGTTAGATTGCATTAACACATCTTCAAGGGGTATTATGATTATTACACAAAATGCATTCAAATCAAAAGTAGCTCAATATTAATAACTGTATATTAATAGAGATACATCATGCACAATTAAAATACTAAGAAACTAAAATAATAATAAATTTTTACACAATCTACAAGTTTGTATAAGAATCAATATTTATACATCGAGATTAATTATATAGCATTCCTTAACATTTATTATTAATTTAAATATTCAAAATTCCCTTCCCTTTGGGACTAAGGATATACAAGTATATATAATATTTTGATGGGGAAGGCCTCATCTCTCAAATAAATACTAAAAATACATGTCCAAAAATAACATTGTGTGTTAATTTGCATGTAATGAATGTATTTTCAATGATGAAAACTCAAAATATAATTAATCATCTATAATACATTATATATATTTCAAATGAATTAGGAACTAATAGTTCCATCACAACTAGATCATGCAAATACATATGTATATTTAAAATGTGTTGATGCAACATTACTAAAATAAGAGAACTATAACATAGTTGAAGTCAATGGAACTAGGGTTGTAACTTGTGTTGTACCTAGAATAGGGATTAAAACTATAACTATGCTAGAAGTGGTAACCAATGTTTCTGTGGCAATAATTAATGGAAGTGGCACATAGGTAGGCCCAATTTGAGTCTTCATTATTTTGTATTTGTAAATTTGATCACCTTGAGGTGGAGTGGGCATGACTCCTATTAATGAAGTTTTTTTCTTAGTGGCTTCCATCTCATATAATGTATGGATTTCCTAGAAGTCAATGTTTATGGTTTAAAAATCAATAAAATATATTTTGAACAACGGAGGAAGTTTTTCCATCACCTTATTATACACGCCTAGTGAAAATCTGACCTTTACATGTAGTGCCTCAGTTCCCATGATTTTGTCTCTTGTAAAATTCACTAGTTGTAATCTTTCATCATTGGTTTATAAATAGTGCCCTCAATATCTGATATAAAGTTGTCAAATATTTCTTATAAGATATTTTAAAAAAGGGGTCTATGCACTAATTGCATGTGTGGAGTGTGATGCAATAATATTTTCTAAACTTATAGAGGCCATAAATTTTGATCCATTGTTTTGTTTGAGCCCATCTTCATGCCAAAATGACTGGATTAAAATTTTTAATGCTAACATAGCCTACCCATATGATTATGGGACATTTTTTATATTTATTGGAGGCCAAACATGACCATTTGAGGGTTTAAAATTATAGTTTTTAATTGTTTTTAGGTTTTTTTTAAATTTAAAAATTATCTATTTTTATAACTAGACTTGAACTTTAGTTAAAATTCATCTTATAGGTTAATTTTAGTGTTTAATTTAATTTTAGATATTTTAGAGCTACATGCACTCACATGAAATACTTACTATAAATAGTAGGGTGAGTTTTATTTATTTTTAAAGTCTAAATTTTGCATGTCAACTCTAATTCTGAGTTGAGGCTTATTTATGAATGGTTTTTAATTATTTGAATTCATTCAATATGAATCAATATTATTTATTGTTAAGAATCTTGACCTATTGGATTTTTATTTATCTTGATGGTATTTTGGTTCATTATTTGGTATCAGAGCAAGCTCGAATCTTGGACATGTAAGAGATGGTGAGAGGATGAGGAGGAATCAATAAAATGAATCATACTTTGTAATAGATATAGAGGTGAGTAGAATAACTAACCTATATTATTGTGAATCAAAGAAAAAAGAGAGTTATAGGGCGGGGGTGTTAGATCGGTTGGTTTCATGGATTGAGGGCAATTACGTCATGCTCCACAGGTTAGGTGTTCAAGTCCCCCTACCTCGTGGTACTGGAGGGTGTGTTGACTCACTCGCATCACCAGTCACATTAAAAAGTTTACCCAGTGGGTGCCTGGGAGGTTTGTAGGTTCTGTACGTCAAAGGCGGCAGCGCTGAGTTCCTCCCTGGCCTAAGTAAAAAAAAAAAAGACAAAAGAGAGTAGGATATAATGTAAAAGATGACACAAATCATGAAGAATAAATTCCACAAGAGGATTAATAAGAACGACCACCATCAATGGAAGTGAGGATGGTTAGAGTTTTATAATTAAGGAATCAAGGTTGAAGTTCTAGATTATGGAGGAATTTTAAAACCAAAGGAGTTGATAGATTGGATGAACAATATGGAGAAGTTATTAGAATGGAGAACTATGAGAAAAGACAAGAAAGTAAAGTTTGCATGAATGAAATTTAAGGTTTATACAGTTATTTGGTGGGATCACCAGCATAAGGAAAGATAGATAAAAGGTAAATAGAAGACCAACTCATAGAAAAAGATGGAGAATAAGCTAAGGGATAAATTTATTCCTATGGATTATGCACAAACCCTATACAAAATATTTCAAAATTTGAGCTAGATATATCATAGTCTACAATAGTATACATATGACTTTTACAAGATTTCCAAATGCATGGAGCGTGATGAGATATAATAACAAATGGCTGCAAGGTATGTAAATGGTTTGATGTTTTTTATTCAAGATGAATTAGGAATTCATAAAATGTTTTTCATGGAGGAAGCTTATCAATTAGATTTGAAGGCTGAAGAGAAACAAAATAGGAATAATTTAAAATAAACATCTATTAGTCCAATAAGAGGAAAATCCCCTAAAATTAGAGGATGAGGTGGATTTAATACAAATCAAGGTGGAATTAATATCACTAGAGGATAACCATCAAATGGTCTATAAATACAATAAGATAATATACAAGGGTTTCAAAACCAACAAATAGGAAGGATACTTTAGAGGGGATGAAGCTATGGTAATGGTAGAGGATGGTTTATAAAACAACACAAGTCTTATTTTTCTTATAGATGTGTAGAAGAAGGGTATAGAGCATTTGAGTGTCCACACTACCAAGATCAAGAAAGGAGGTAAGAGGATATCCCAAGATTGAGTTTAGTTGAAATTGAAATAGAAGAACATAATATTGAAGTTACACAAATAGATATTGGAGAAAATATCATGATGAGAAGATTAATGATTGCTCCAAGGAAAGAACATGTGCAAAATAAAGAAGGTGGTGATGCATGGTTGTGAACAAATTGATTTAGAACAAGGTGTAATTTATGAGGTAATATATACAAGGTAATTATAGATGAATCTAGTTGTGAAATTATGGTTTCTAAATATATGGATTAGAAAATAAGTTTTTAGTGTGAAAATAATCATATCCTTATCATATTTCATGGTTTAAGAACTGGAATGAAGTTAAAGTAGATAAAATATGCTTAATAAAGTTTTCTATAGGTAAAACCTACAAGGATGAAATATGGTGTGATGTAATACCAATGGATGCATGCCATCTGTTATTGGGAAGGCCATGTTAGTTTGATAGAAAAGTAGTTCATGATCGATTAAAGAACATATATAGTTTATGGAATGGTGGTATAAAGGTAATTTTTATACCTCTTAAATAAGAAGGGGAGGATAAAATCATGCTGACAACAAAATAATTTATCAAATACATGAGGATGCCAAGTTATTGATATGCATTTATAACAAAGAAAGAAGACACATAAGTGGTGCAAATACCAATAGAAGTAGAAATAGTGTTAAAATAAGATGCAGTTGTTATAACTGATGAGTTAACATATTGTTTATTCCAAAATAAAGATATTCAATATCATATTGATTTGATTTGAGAATCATCTCTACCCAATCAAGTAGCTTATAAGATGATTCTAACAAAACATGCATAATTAAATAATCAGGTTACTAAATTGGTGAGGACAGCTGTAGTAAGGGAGAGCATGAGTCCATGTGAAATACAAGAATTGCTAAATACAAAAAAAGATGGAGGGTGGAGGATGTGTATGGATAGTAGAGTAATAAATAAAATTATAATAAATTACAAGTTTCCTATACATCGTTTAGATGATATGATGGATGTTATTTTAGGAGAAAAATATTTTACAAGATAAATCTAAGGAGTGGTTGATATCATATTCTAATCCATGAAGGAGATGAGTGGAAAATAACATTCAAGACTAGATATGGTTTATATGAGTGGAAGGCAATGCCATTTAGTTTATCTAATGTACCCAACATATTTATGAGGGTGATGAATACAATGCTATAAGAATACAGTGGTAAGTTTATGGTGATATATTTTGATGATATTTTAATATTCAGTAAGACTAAATAAGACACTTAAATATTTGATAATGGTATTAGAATTATTAAGAAAAGAGAAGTTATATGCAAATTTTAAGAAGTGCATGTTTATGCAGAATAATTTGGTATTTTTGGGATTTGTATTTTAAGTAGATGATGTAAGAATGAATGAAGAAAAACTAAAATTAATTGTTAAGTGGTCTATCCCAAAGAGCATAAAAAAGGTAAGAAGTTTCCATGATTTAGAAAAAATTTATAGAAATTTTATTAAGAATTTTAGCAGTCTTGTTACACCAATAACAAATTATATGAGAGAAAAAGAATTTTCATGGATAAGTGAAAAAAGTATTTGAGTTGTTGAAGAAGAAAATAATGCAAAATATTAATTTAGAATTACAAGATTTTATCAAAGTGTTTGAGGTTGATTGTGATGCTTTTTATAGGAATTGGTGATGTGTTGAGTCAAGAAGGGAAGCCAGTTGCATATTTTAATGAGAAATTGAATGAGTTAAGAACAAAGTATTCTACATATGATATTGAATTTTATGTCATTGTATAATAATTAAGACATTGGAGGCATTACCTGGTGGCTCAGGAGTTTATCCTATTTAATGATCATGAGGATTTGAAGTATATGAACACTCAAAAGAAGTTAAATAGTAAGAATACATAGTGGATCTCTTTCTTTGAGGGTTATACTTTTGTTTGGAATCACAAATTAGGAAAATAGAATTAGGTAGTTGATGCTTTGAATAGGTGAGTGGGGTTATTATCTACTCTATTGAGTGAATTAGTTGTATTTGAATTTATTTAATAAGTATATGATACTAATCCAGATTTTGGAAATATATTTGAACAATGAGGGAATCCATTAATAGGTGATAAAAGTAATGTTTATGAAGAACATATTATGCAAGATGGTTATCTATTCAAAGGGAAACAATTGTGTATTCCAATTGGGTCTCTAAGAGACAATATTATAAGAGAATTTCATAGTGGTGGATTGGATGAACAATTTGGTATGATAAAAGCAATAACTTTGGTGGAGGAGAAGTATTTTTGGCCAAATATGAAATGAGATGTGACAATAAATGTTTGAAGGTGTAGTATATTTCAAGTGGCTAAAGGACATGAAAAAAATAGAGGATTATACATAATATTATTGGTTCCAATAACAACATAAAAACATTTGAATATGGATTTTGTGTTGGGATTACCAAACACACAAAGAGGTAATGATTCAATTTTTATTGTTGTAGATAGGTTTTCCAAGATGGTTAAATTTATTACATGTAAGAAAACCAATGATACAACTATATTTATAGAACTATTTTTTAAGGATATAATGATATTTCATGGTGTTTGATGTAGAGGGATTCATACATTTGTCTTATTTACATGAAAACAAGAAATCATTCACACACCAACTCTTACCTCTTTTATGCTCTCCTAGTTCTGACTCTTTATTTATCCTTCTTTGGTTCCAAGTCTCTATTTCTACCTTATAACTTACCTATCCTTTTCAAGTAATTCAAGTGTTCCTATTAAAAAACTCAAGATGACTAAAAAAACTTGATAAAGACTCAAAACATGAAAAATTAGCCAATATATACAATGGGTAGTGATGGTGCTGCATCATACTACCGAGGAGCATATAAAAAATTTCCTTGAAAGTTATAAATGATATGTATTTGAGGTTATTTTACAACATCCTTAAGCCAACTAGATCCCAAGTCTTATGTGAAACATATATACCTAATAAAAACTTTCCTTGAAAGTTATAAATGATATGTCTTTGAGGTTATTTTGAAACATCCTTCTACCACTTGGATCCCAAGTCCTATGTGAAACATATAAAACTTTTAGATGCTTGCTAAAACTCATGATGGATCCTCCTTTATTATTATCTCTCTTTTTCTTCCTCTTGCTTTGCATATTCAAACTCACCATGGAATAAGTGTTGCTCATTCCTTTGCCTCTAAACACCTGCATATGAAGCAAACAAGTTATACAAAACCACCTCTTGCTTACTCCCTTGGTATTCACTTTGTTCTTTAGCTACCATGTCTTCTTCTCCTTGAATCCATATTGACTCCAATGTAAACTTAGCTACCATGATGCTCTCTTGGTCTCCTATAAGACTCAAATCCTCTAACTCTTCCATGATATGCTGCCATATTTTCTCTTTTTCTATTATATACTCTCCTATCTCATCTTTCTCTCCCATTGGTGTCTAAAAAATCACCTCTTCTTGCTACAACTCAAAATGTACAAGCACTTCAACATGTGCTTTTCCTTCATTTTGTATTTCTTCCACTTTATGTGTCTCAAATAGTGTATTTGGTACTATTATAACTTATTTTCCTTCAAATATCATGCTCATTAGTTTTAAATTATCCTCATACAACACATATTCAATAATGTTCAAAATATAATACTCATCAAACACAACATAAGAACTATTACCTTGTGCTTTTTGGTTCTCTTCCATTATTTCTTGTTTAAAATCTACCTCTTTCTTGCTCATCATGAGGCTTGGTGTTGATGAAAAATCATTTTATTCTTCATCTTCATCAATTTGCTTACCTTCTTTAGGGTAACATATGATTGTGTCCCCATATTCAATTGTCCAATCAAATGGTTAGTCACCATCATTAGCATTCTACTCATGTTTCCATTACTCTTCCCATGTATACAAACATTTAAACAAATCACTAATCATAACCTTATGAGGCTTGCTTTCTCACTTGTATGTTTGTCTAGGCTACCTTGATTTCATCTTCATCACTTGTCTTCTTCTCTTATCCATCATTTTTTTGAGAGGCCATATCACCTTCTTCTTTATGCACACACTGAATCTTGGTCTCAAATATTTCAATATTTTCTCTAGCCTTATAAACACCTCCTTTATATAAGCTATCTCTTTCTAATGATCTTTGATTTACTTTCATCATATTCTTGTCTATCTTATTGTGGCATTCTCCAATATTAAAGCCTTTCATCATCTTTAATATATCATTATCTTCTTAACAAGACTTATATCTTATACTCTTGACCATTCACTTGGTATCTCACTTGAATCTCTCTCTTTCTCTTTTGGATTAAATATCTCTCTTATTCTCACCTAGGATTTCTCTCTCACTCTTGTCCTTTTTCTTAGACTCTCTTCTCTCTCAAGATCACTTTTGATCTTCTCTCTTAGAGCTCTCACTAGCTCTCTTCCTTATCTAAGCCTTATTATATTAAGGTATTTGATACCACATGATAAATATGGATTTATACATTTTTTTTATTTTTTTGAAAATGATAAATCATTCACACACCAACTCTTACCTCTAATATGCTCTCCTGGTTCTGACACTTTGTTTGTCCTTATTTAGTTCCATGTGTTTGTGTCTCCATTATAAATTCTCTATCCTTTTAAAAGAATTAAATTTTTCCTATAAATAGACTCAATATGACCTTAAAAACTTGTAAAAGACTCAAAACATGACAAATTGGCCAATATATACAATGGGTAGTGATTTTCCTGCATCAATGTTCCAAAGACCATTACATTAGATAGGAACAAAAAATTTATAAGTCATTTTTAGAGGAATTTATTGAGGAATATGGGGAATAATATATAATTGAATAATGTATACCATCCCCAAACATATAGATAGACCAAAATTTTAAATATTAGTTTGGTAAATTTATTAAGATGCATAGTTGGAGAGAAACCAAAATAATGGGACTTGGCTTTATTGCAAGCTGAGTTTGCATATAATAGTTTAGTGAATACATTAATAACTAAATAAAAATTTAAAATTATTGATGAGATGAATCATATGAGTGATTAATATTTGGTATAGTTATAAATTACATATCAAGTTAGTGATGATGTATAAGTGTTTGCAAAACATATACAATAGTTACAAGAAGTAAGAAGAAAATTACAAAATAATAATGAGAAGTATAAATTAGAAGCAGATGTTACAAGAAGGTAAAATATATTTGAATAAGGATATTTAGTGATGGTTTACTTGAGGAAATAGATATTTTTTAAAGTCACATATAACAAATTGAAGTACAAGAAAATTGGGCCATGCAGAATTGTGGAAAAATCAATGATAATGCTTATGAAGTGAGTTTACTATAAAAATTTGATATCTCTTTAGTATTTAATGTTTTATATTTATATTATTTTCATTGATAAGATGGTTAATTTTAATAATATTAAGAATTATATTGGAAGTAATATGTGCCAAAGAAGAATACAAAAAAAATAATGTAGGTTATGGATAAGAAGATAGTAAACATAAAGCAAGGAAGTTATGATATGTATTTATTATAGTGGGAAGGATTAAAACAAGAAGAAAACACTTGGATTATAGTGTGGGAGTTGAATAAAATTGATAAGAATAAATTATATTAGTATAATTAGAGTAACTCGTAGGCATTGAGTTATTTTCAGCTAGAGGAGAATGATGCAAAAAAGTTGCCAAACTTATGGAGGACATATCCTTTGATCTATATATATATTTGAGCCCATATTCATGTCAAAATGATTACACAAAAAAATCAATGCTAACATAACTTTTCCTTCTATTTATGGGACATTTCCAATAATTTTAGGAGGCCAAATATGACAATTTGAGGGTTTGAAATTGTAGTTTAAAATTAATTTCAATTTTTTTCTAAATTTAAAAATTATCTATTTATGTATCCAAACTTGAACTTCAATTGAAGTTTATCTGAGAGGTTAATTTTAGTGTTTAATTTTTTTAGATATATGTTCACTTCCATGCAATGGTTATTAAAAATATCATCTTCTAAAAATAGGACAAGTTTTATTTATTTTTAGAGTTCCAGATTTTACATGTCAACTCCAATCCTAAGTTGAGGCTTATTTATGCATGGTTTTTAATTATTTGAATTAATTAAATAGGAATTAATACTAATTATTTTTCATCATCTTGACCTATTTTATTTTTATTTATCTTGATAGTATTTAGGTTCATTAGAGTACCTACCTGCGTAAATCTTAACTATATCATGATAGAGATTGCTTCCCTTCCCTGATTTGCAAACTTTTGAAGTAGATATCTCATCTCATGATGCCACTAAATTAAGTTGTCCCTATTGGTAGCAATGTAATTATATTCCCATACGACCTCAAATGTTATCATTAAATTCAAATGGTCATAATCCTTATTCCTAGTTACTTGGATTATGGAATGTAACTTTCTATATATGTCTCTTTATTTGTTAAAAAAATGAAGAATATCTCCCCACCTAGGTTAGGATGTGGCCATTGTAGACCTTTTTAAACACATAGTATCAAATAGCTTCCTATCCATCCCATGTAAATTCTCCATTATTTCCTTAGGAGAATGGATAATACTCCTTTATGGTGGCCTCTAGATAGGCTAATCAAAAATTTTAAACATCTCTTTTATAACCCCTTCAACAATGTATAAAAAGTGTATGGTTCCTCTCTATATATATACAGGTTTAAAGGATTTATTTTTATTCATTTTTTCAAAGAGAATAGTTATTCTCTTTATTCAAACTCAACCTATTGACCTTTGAAAACTAGAGTTTTTATCTTAACCTTTCTCAAAGTATTTATCTATCTATCAAAATGAAACTTTACTATGGATTTCTTGATAATAATTAAATCATGTCTTCCTGCCTCTTCCTATTACAACTATTGAATCCATGAAGGAATGTTCAATGCAACTTATTTCTCTATTTAATTTATTTTACCTCTTTATTGTGCTTGTTATAAAGGATTAGTTGAATCAAATTACCCTAGAGGTATCATAGTATTAGGGGAAGACATCCCTATTACATGAAACTGAGGAATAACTTTCATCCATATAGTAACTTGCCTTTGAACTAGTGTATCAATTACATATCTAGCCTTCCTACTACATTATGGACTAAAATCATAGGTGATTATACATGATATGAATGGACAAAAGGAATATCTAACTATGTGGCCAACATAGGAGGGGTGGATAGTGTAGCAAAAGTTGAGGTGGACACTAGGTTTTCAAAATGCACCATTTTGCTTGGCTTAGAGGATTGTGGACTAGTTTCACTAAAGAATGAGTAGGTCATTGGGTTGATCAATAGGTTTTGAAAATAATCAATAATAGAAGTGTCCTCAGTAGTCACAATAGTAGTGGTAGGTCCCATAGTAGTATGTTGGGATATGATAGGAAAAATTAGGATTATAGCTGCTTGAGGCTTGTTTATTTGACATAAATAATGAAAAGAATACAAACAACCTACTACACCAATTATAATGTAATTGTTGAGTTAGTTTATAAAGAATGAGTACTTGGAGGAATTATAGTCTAGGAGGAGATAATTGGGACATTGTTTGTTATAATTATCATTTTAGCAGCCTAAGGTGGAGAGATTAGAGGTGTAGTTAGGGATGGTTCCTATGTTTTGATGTGTAATTTTTATTCTGCCTCTCCCTTTGCATCAACTTATCTATCTGATAGTAATTTAGTAATCATCGAGTTATCATATCCCTGGTTGACTTATTTAGATTCCTCTTATATTTTTTCCCTCATGATTGGGTGTTTTATTTAGTCATCCATTCACCATCTTCCATTATTTATGTAGTCTCATCATATAATTTTATTCCTTTTGTATTAGTATTAGAGACCCGTTATTCTTCATCTCCCCATATTT
This sequence comes from Torreya grandis, assembly GCA_037957365.1. Taxonomy (NCBI): domain Eukaryota; kingdom Viridiplantae; phylum Streptophyta; class Pinopsida; order Cupressales; family Taxaceae; genus Torreya; species Torreya grandis. Next base: position 115,972 of record JARHVA010007730.1, on the reverse strand, counting down.
TATGCTCCTCATCATTATTATAAATTAGGATAGGGTCTGAACCCAATTCACCCTTGATTATTTATCTCCTTTCCTTGGTAATAATTTCTTGTTTGTTCATTACTTTCACCTTTTGAGGTGAAATATGAGGGTTCTTAGGCTTCCTTGTATACATAATTATTAATTTTGAAATAATAAAAGTTGGCCTAATTGAATGTGGAATGGGATATGAAGGGGATGTAATGGTAATATATGATGATGGAGTTAGAGGAGTGATGAGTAATGGAGGAATTATGGGTGGTGAAGATGGAAATCTAATGGACTGAATTACTACCAATTATGGTGTTATTTTTAAGGTAAGTGGTGATGGATATGGTTACCCAGGAGATTAGGGAATCACTATTGGTTGAAATAAATGAGGAGAAGAAACATGAACTTTGGATAATAAGGAAGGAATAAATACTAAGGCATGGTCAATTGAGGTAGAGGAAGCATGTTTAAAATTTGAGTTGATGTGTTGGGAGTCTGAGGTTTCTATTATTCATGAGGGAAAGTAGAAATGATTATATGTTTAGGGGAGATTGGAGGTGTCTCATCTATTTATTCAATGTAGGCTTCCCAAGATGGGCAATCTTATTCTTGCATTTATTATTCACCCTAAGGATGGGGCCAATGAACATGTTTGTAAACCCATTCCTCTTTCTTAATTCTCTTATCATCTTTTTATGTGATAGTAGGATGATACTAGATCCTTTGTGCCCAAATAATGGACATGTTGACCTTGTGTATCATTATAAATAATTTAGTATCATCTTATTCATTCATAAACACAGTATCATGATCATAGTATTTATGTACATAGTTAATTATCACTTTTATTTCATATTTGTTAATATGTTCTCTGACATTTTTTTATACGGTCCCAATGTTTGAATGGTGCCAATTTAAACGCAAAGTGTGACCTAATATTTCCAATAAATTTGAGGCATTACCACATTATGTAATACATCCTACCAATATTGAGAGGGGTTGGATAGATGGTTTCTTGCTTAGACCTCCTTAATTCAGTATCAATGTTGTTATCTAGTTGAGTAGTAATCTCCCGCTCAATAATTTTATCAAGCATAATTATTGGTAGGTGTAAAGATTGTTCCATATTGTATTTAGTTATAATTATGCTATGCTTTAGGTAAAACTAGTAATCACCCATATTTCAAATGGTTTTCTTTATAGGGTCAGAGATCCTAGGCATGTTTTTTCCCATAGATTACCTGATACATGATGGGGTAGAAGGTCTTGGTTAACCTTTTCATGTTCTTTCTCAAATTTTATATATGTAATTAGTGTTTTACCAAGATTAAATTGAAATATTTTCCTAATAATCTTTCCATTCAAAAATAAATAAAACAATAGATCACTGTAGGGAATTACCTATGGTTTGGTCATTATATTTTGAAGACCAATTGTTTTGATGGCCAAGACATCATCCTTGGATCTACATGTGAAAATGGAAAGTTAATCCTCATCATTTTATGGTTACACTACATCCACCACATCTCAAATGTTGAAATACTATTTGAAATCATGGTTCATATCCACCAAATAAAATAATGTATATATGTATTCAAATGGTCCCATATTTAAGTATGCAGAGGGAACTAGGATATGAGATGATGAATTTGTTGATGTTCTGAAAATTATTTTCTCTATGAAAAACCTATAAATTATTAGTCTCAATAGAGTTCTAGATTTTTAATTTTCACTTGAACTCATAATTCACAATACAATTTGATAACTATAAGGTAATGTAATTAGAATAGAAATGGAAATTAAAAATATATTACTTTAGTTTCATTGGCTTTGAGAATTGAATTTATTAATTATTTTATTTATTTTAATTAATTGTAGTAACAACCTTCAATCTTTTCCCTATTTATTCTATTAATTTTAATTCCATTATAACGACTTCTCTGGCTTTTAATACCATGTGGTTTCTTTTTCACTCTCTTAGATGCTTGCTCAAATTAATATGACAAATGTCTCTTTTCCTTTCTTTCATTCTTAGTTTTGATGTCTTCATAATTTAATTACATGGCTTTAGAGGACACATGTCTACATGTCACTATTTGATTCATAATTTAGATGTAGCTTGTCATTATTTATCTATTTGGTTGTGGGATACTAGGATGATGACACATAAACAAATCTTGTTAATCCACTCACCCAGGACTTTCCATATAAAGGACCATGATGATGTCACCTCTAGGCTAGTGGGATTATGAAACTAGATGGTTCTCACTACTCCACTTGGATAGGATTTTTGTACAAATGGATATGTTGATATCACCTTTAGGCTAGCAAGATGCTGAAATGTGGGCAGATATTGATATTATACTTGTTTGGGACTATACATATAAAATTCCATGATGATATCACCTCTAGGTTAGCATGATGGTGACATATAGATGGCTCTTATTGTTCCACTTGCTTGAGACTATCTGTAACAATGTCCATGATGATGTCACCTCTAAGTTAATTTAATAATTTAATTAGGCCCTAAGCTAACAAATTGATTCTACATGGTAAGGGAAAATGAATTACATGAAGTCATAAAAAACTTCCAAGTATGAAATATGATATTCAAAACTCAACATAGATAAATACCCAACTAAAATCAAAACACATCACCCACATTATTTGTTAGATCATAAATCGAACCTATACTTTAGCATTGATTTAAATAAAATTTAATGCAAAAAGTAGAACATGTAATATAGCTTAAACATAGTTTTGATTAAATTATAAATTTTAAACATAATGCAACCTTAAAATAAATCTTGTCAATCGAGTCAAGAAAATAATAGAGCTTAACAGAGGTAAAAAAATTCCTTTTAACTTTAGATATGTTCCTTATTTTTTCACTTTTCAAACCCTATGTCATATAATTATTATTTAGAATACATCGAATAATAATATTCAATTAAAAATGGGTCCTTATTTGAATTATAGAAATGAGTTGTGTGTGTGTGTGTTTTAAGGCACAATAGATGGAGACTCATTGGGGAGATAATCCTAAGTATTTAAGAGCCCAAATATAAATAATGAAACATAATAAAACCTCAACCATTCTTAAAAATAATAAATAAACAAGACCTTGAAAAAGTCTCTTAATTCCTCATGCAACATGTTAACCCTTTACATTCCTTGGACTTGAGTGTGTGATTCTATGAAATTCAATTTTCCTTTGTTATGAGAATATTGGCAAAGTCCTAGATATAAATTGTAGGTTTCATTTTGATCTCAAATTTTATAACCAATTAGTAAAGAAATCTTGGGCATTATTATGTTACTAGCCAGGCATATATAGCCCCAATAGATATACCTCTAATTAAACTCAAAACCTTGATCTACTACCAAATGGGCATTCATAAATCCAGTATAATTTACTTTAATCACCTTTTTATATAAATTTACATGATAATATATTTAAAAAAAGATATAATAAGGTTTTGGCATCACCATTGGCTTGGTGTATGTAGAAGAAAACTTATTTCAATCAATATGTCCCTGTTAGTGTGTATCCATTTCTATGTTTATTATCTCATATCCAAGTTTTAACATATAATAGTGTAGTTAATACTTGAAAATGGAAATTGTTTGTAAAATTTACATGATTATATCAAAGTAAATCCTAATGTTCCAATAAACTCATTCAGTTAAATCAAAACCTAATTCAGTCACAACACATACCTTAACACCAAAATATTTAGTTTTGTCAGAATAAATCCTTATGAGGACCAATGGTACAACCTTGTGAATCATCTCCTTTTTTATAAATTCTTTTGTAATCTCAATGTAAGAAATCAATTGGTCTATTTTAAATTTTTAGAAAACTAATCTAGAAAGCATAACATCTAATATAATGAAATCAAATGTATAAATAATGAAAGACTAATCCTACAAAGCATAAAACCTATTCTAGAAAGTAATAAATATATTCTAGAAATAAATAAACCAACTCTAATACTAAATTGACATCTCTACTTACAGTAATTTTGAGCCATATACAATTGGAAAAGCCATGAAATAATGCTTCAAAAATTCTCTATTGACTATAAAGGTGAGATCATTATCTTGGAGGTGTTTCAACCAATAGGCATTATTACATAGGATATATGATATCTAATATGGATCAATCCACAAAGGAGTGAACTTATCATGTTTTCATTTCTTATCATGTGATTTATCCCATAAAAACATAAGGTCTGAAATCTGATATACTTTGATCTTGAATTTATTCTCAATCCATATTTTGACAATATCAGGATGTTTAATAAAGTTGTGTAGTGCTTAAATTATTTCATCCTTAAATAGACTAAGTCAAGTGGTCTATATTATATTATTTTATCTTCCCCCATGTACTCCTAGATGAATTAGTATGTTGTTATTTTAAGAGTTACTAATGGAGAAGATTGGTTGTTTCCCATACACTATCAAAAACGTTGAAGCCTTGACTACTTGTTTATGTCTTTTTTTTCTTCCCATAATGTATATTTTAATAAGATATACCATTATCTCACTTTTTCTTGTGCTGATTTATTAACCACATCCATCATATTTTCATTACTTGACTTATCCAATCCATTTACTTATGGATAATAATTTGAGGAACTTCATTGTAATTGTATTATCATAAAATCACTTTGTAAATTCAGTGGACTGGAATACTATACCATTGTCACAAACTAAGCAAATAAGAGTGTCAAACCTAGTCACTATATTTTATTTTAGAAACTTGATAACATCAATTGGTCTAGAATTCTTCGTAGCTATAGCTTCTATCCATCTATTGTAGTAGTCTATAGTTATTAGGGCAAATTTGTGCCCTGCTAAAGAGTTTGTGTTTATCACCCTAATAAAATAAAGTCCCCATTATTCAACTAAATGTCCCTCAATGACTGGCTATAAAGGAATGACAATATTCACTTCTCTTTTTCCAAATACCTAGAATTCATTAGAGGTCATGACATGGTTATGTGCATTCTCAAGGATCATGTGCCACTAGTATCCCATCCTTACAATTTTGTGAGTTGTTGTGTTGATTGAGGGATGCCCACTACCTATCTTATGATGTAGGTTATCCAGGATATTCGTAGCTTATTTTAAAAGACATATCAAGTAGATGCCTTCATAGTTATTTTTGTATAGGACTCCCTTATTGATGATATAATGTGCTAATTTTATCCTAATGGCTTGAATTCAATCTCTATTTATTTCTTGAGGGCATGTACATGTTATAATGTAATGGATGATTTGATTCTACCACTCACCATTACTTATCTGAGTCTAATTAATTTGTTCAATATTTATGCAGAGATTAATCTCATTAGTCAATTGAATGATTAATTTGCCTCCCACGATCTTGTTTGGCCTGATTTTAAGATCAAACACATGGAGTGTGGCCATACATTTACCTCTTATTTCACTTAATTCATTCTAGCCAATTGTGATCTTGTTGGCTAGATCTAAGACAATGGCAAATGTCTTATTTCTCATAATAGAATTCCTAAATTTATTTATATATTTGATCAAGGCATATATATAATTGTTTATCATAGAGTGTTTTAAATCTACATCTATTATATTTGTTCTCATAAAGGAAATGATATGTTATTTTTTTCCCACCTTCTATATAAGTATAATATCTATAGTATGTTATGAAGTGAATGAATAAAGAAAAATGTCTTCAATGAAGTTTGGGTTGATCATAACTGGTGCTTGAGTAATGGCCATGTTGATATCTTAAAAAGCTCTTTTATCCTCTACCATCCACTCCATATTAGCATTTTGGTTCATCATGTCATTAAATAATTTGACAATATCTATAAATCTATAAATATTTTTTTTCACAAAGTTTATATTACCAAATAAGGACTTCAATTCTTTCTTATTGTTGGGAGGTGTCAACATGGAAATGACTTGAACTCAATCCAGATCAATGAAATCCTATATTTAGTGATGATGTTGCCTAGTAATTTTACTTATATAACTCCAAAGATACTCTTAAAATTTGGATTAAGTGAAACTCCATACATTTTATATCTATTAAACACTTTCTATAAATGATTTGCATAAGTTCTATCTTTTGAGTTATTATCAGGTCATCCATGTAGATGATAATTTACCACAAGTTATTAGAAAGGAAATTACATGGATATTTTATAAGGTATCTCCTACATTTATTAGGCCAAATGGAATCATTTTATATTCAAAATTTCCCCACTTGGTGGTAAAGATAGTCTTCAACATGTCTTCTACTTCTACTAGCACTTGATTGTTGCCTGCAAATCCATCCAACAAAGACATCCTCTTAGACCTAGTTGCCATATGAATAAACTAATCCAATGAAGGTAATGGGTAAGATATAATATTATATTTTTTTGTAACATAAAGTGATGATAAGATATAGTATTTTCTAATTTAAAATGAGGCATTAATGGAATCATATAATAAATGAGTCTGTCGATATGTTTAAAACATAATTATAAAGCTTCATACTTACATGTAATTTTTTATATTAATCAACATTATTCATTTAAATTGAATTTGGTAACATGGTATGTCAATGAGAATGCCATAACCCAATTCAATAGGTTTGGAATTCTGCTCAAGAACTTCTCTCTACAAAATTATATTTGGCAGACAACCAAGTCTTCCAACAACTAGGGTTATAGGTCCATTAGAAATAATATTCGAGGCATAAAATTAAAATAACACAAGGATTAAGCCAATATTTCTAAATAAATCATCTAATAAAAATGAGTGGAATTAAAAACCTTAGTGACTCCATTCTCTCTAAAAAGAATCCCAAAATTCTTTTTCGCTCCTTGTTTATGTAGTGTGGAACCTTTAAAGTAGAAGTCATAGAAATATTGTAAAAGATACAAGACAAAAGAATTTTTTAGAATGAATAATATTATCATTTTAAAATTTAACACAAATTCATACATAATGGATAGGCATCAACATCCTCATCATCAACATCTCAATGCTCAAACTTTCCTCTTTAATTGCTTTCTTTGTTGTACTAGTCTAATTGAATACATATTATTTATTCAATGCTTATTGAGGTTTTAAGAGGTATCATAGGAATTTATTGGCAATACATTTTTATCAAGGTTGCATTCCTTCAAATAAATTCATTTTTCTCCTTTATGTTTTACAGAATTACAAATAATTCCAATTTATGTTTACCTCCACATTTAAAAAAATAAGGTCCACCTTTCATGCCACACTCAACTCTTCCTTAAATTTTATTCCACTTATTTCTCTCTATCAACATTAACATTGCACATCCTTCATGAAATTACTAGTTAGTAAACCTTACAAATATATAATAATATTTTTTTTCATGGTTGTAAAAAATAATATATAAAAGATAAATTCAAAAGTATTATATAGATTTAAAATTCAAATACATTATTGAAAATGTTATATAATTGGAATAGACACTCTTTTTAATACACTTTCTCCATATATAATTCAATATTGCATACCTTTAATTTATTTTTATGTTTCATTTATATGTAATATATATTGGAATTAGATACACATAATAATAAAACTAATTATCTATTAAGATTAGCTATGGAAATTTTTAAAACATGAAACAAATATATATATACTATATTATTTTAAAATACATACAAGAACATAAAACTAATTACACGTTTGAATTTATGATAATCAATTATAAATATTAGATTGAAACATATAATATATATAATTGATTTAATATAAGCCTAATGACATGTTGGGATTAGATGCATTTAATTATAAATATTCAAATTAAAGAAATAGAGTCAGAGAATATTATTATTATAATAGAAGTATTAATATTATACCTTACATGTTTTTTCCTATCTCTTTCTCACACAGTTATGTTTCATTTACATGTAATTTATATAAAAAATAAATACATACAATAATAAAAGTATTTATCTATTTTAATTAGTTTCACTAAGTATAAATACTATAATTAGACACATATAAATTATATTTAAATGAAATATATAAATTAGAGAAAACCAATTCATATGGGAATTAACCATTTTAAGTTATAAATATTATAATGAACTAGAGTTATATAACACTATTTTAATACCTAAATTTGATCCCTTTGTGGTTAAAGAGGCACCCACATCTACATGAGGATTCTATCTATCCTCTTGAGTTGTATGCGCTTGGATTATGTTACGCACTATCTTGGTCTTATTATTCACAGAGGATTTTATAATACTCCTTTTCAAAAACTTGGAGATGTCACATTTTATCTATCATCATATCCCAAAATAGTGAATATTGTCTTCCAAGTCATGCCTAAACAATCACATTAAAACTTAAACTTTTTGGGAGACCTTGATTTAGCCATTTAATTTGTACCTTCTAAATTAAATGGAAGTATAAAATGTATACATTTTGTATAATAATATACTGTTCAATTAAATTATATCCCTTTAAAATGTTTCAAAGTGAGTCAATCACAATTTAAGGATCACTCTATTATACCACCTACTTAGCACATTACACTTGAGCAAGCACACATATATGAGGTAGGTGAGTCAATTAAAGCCTATAAACATATTGAATAATAAAAATTTAATAAGATACACAAAAATAATTACTAGTTATTTTACAAGAATAAGATAAAATTTCATGTCCCCTTGTTTTAGCTAATTTTGAAGATCCTAGTTACATAGTTATAGATTTGTATATTAGTAATGACCACGATATGAAAATTATAATAGAGGATAAGTTACACAAATAAAATTCAAATATTATAAATATATAATAATACTTATCTTTACTCGATTCAAACTTATCATATAAAGTAAAAAGAGATAAATTAAAAACTATTAATGGGGCATAATATTCAAAGGACAAATGAAAAGCTAAAATTTAAGATAGTCAACATAATCAAAGTACTATATCTTGTTTCAATATCAATTCAAAATAATATAAATAACAAATTTAATATTTATGTTAAGGGTTACATCACTTAAAGATAAGATTATAGATAATTTCAAGATTCAAAATGTTACAATTGATATTGTATCTCCTCAAGAACAAGTATAGGTTGGACAAAAGAAACATAATGAACAAAAATAGTTGTAAATGACCCAATTTGAACATGATAATTTATTAAAATAATATATAATAAATAAACAATTGTAAGTGTAAAAAGTGCAACAAGAAATACTATAAAAATAACATGATAACAAAAAATGTTACATAACAAGAAACTACAAAGTAACCAAATTGAAAAGGATAAGTCGATACATGAGAAATAAAAAAATTAGACTCAAACTAATAAAACTGGTTTATTAATAAAAGGGTTTATTAAAAATACCATTAAAAATCATGACACACTAAATAACAATAATATGGTTCTAAAACATGGATCTTAAAAAGATTCATTATATCTAGAGCCATTAATTTTTAGTTGTCATGCATTGATGGCAAGAAATATACTTAGGTCAATATTTCCTATTTTCATGAATAAAACGCATGTAGCATGACACTTATTTAATATTTTTATTATGAAAAATAACATTTAGGTATTATTAACAAACCTCAATGTTATATGAGATTCATTGAGTTTCCAATAACACTCAAGTTAAAAAAATGTTATGTTATATTTCAAATTGACCCTAATTTGGATAAATGCAATGTTAAATTGGTAAAATCATGGATAAGAGAAATGGGGGAATTTTTTTGAAAATATCATGACTTTATCACATTCAAGCATGAAGATTTAATTGTTACAATCTCAAGAGTAGATGAGTACATCAACCAAGAGCAAACAAAAGAAAATACATATTTTTTTAATCAATCCAACAAATATAAATGTTATAATCATAATAAAATCACATGATAAAATACATTTATAAAATCAAAATACATTTAAAATATTAATAAAACACTACATTATAGTTTTATTTACATATACAAACACAAATAATGATTAGAGTAGCATTCTATAATTAAAAGACTAGGAGGATAATTATGATCCAAATTATGATTATGCAAAAGATTGGTGTGAAACCCCAAACATCACAAAACCTACACAACAATATCCCATACCATTTTAATTTTTGAAACAAAATTAAAACTTTTAATTATGTTATGTAGGCACCCCATGGTAATGTCTTGTGGTCCAAGTCATCAGTTAAGATTTCTTACTTACCGATGTACATAGGTTCCTCATATATAATCATCATTCTTTTTTATATTCTTTTATCCCTTACCTCTATTTAACACAATCTTTTCCTTTGACATTCAATCTCAATCCAAGAATCCATAGAATTCATCCTAAAATGAACATATTTTGTAATCTACTTGAGCATCAGTGAATACCAAATATTAACACATACTTTGAGCTTACATGATTACATACACTTACATGCTGCATGAACATACATTTCTTATTTTTCACTTTAGGGAACACATATTATTATCTCTTCATATGATATTGAGATGCATTATTGTGAATCACATATATAATAAGGGCACTTTACTTGCCTTCACCTTCTCCACATTTCCACGCTCTCAAATCTAGTGCATATTATGCCTTGACAAATGTTTTTGACTCTTAATACCCCTTTATCTCTTATATTTTTAAATAATTTCAATTTTTCTCTTACATTTAAAATCAATATATATATATATATATATATATATATATATATATATATATATATATATATATATATATATATATATATATATATATATATATATATATATATATATATATATATATATATATATATATATATATATATATATATATATATACAAAAACATTCAATAATTTCTCAAAAATAAAAATCAAGACTTAATAACGACAAATTTTACTAGTTTACTTCTTTACATATGTTATTTATCACATATTTTGGTATATAATATATTATTTTAATAACACATATGAAATTCATGAGGTATATGAATTTTATTCAATACATATATATATCTACATGGATTCTTAGATGTTGGACTCCCTTGTACCCAATGGTCATGTCTATTCTTGGGGCATCTAATTCAACAAGTTATATGATAACAAGATATATCTTTCTATGATATCTCAACCATGGCAAGCTAGTTATCTTAAATGTGTTTTTTTATCTACTCATATTTTACATTGTGCTACATGGATATGCTACTTTAATATAGTATGCCATTGATACATATTGATGGAGAAGACTATTTTGATTTGTTTTATACTCCTATGTTGTTAAATTTATTGCATGTTACGATAGACATTGTTTTATTATTATGTGTGGCCCTTGGCCCTTGTGAATTCAATAATTTCTTGAATATTTATAAGTTATTTTTATTGGTATGTGAAATATTTCAGTGTTTCCATATTTTTGGCCCCTGGCTATATGTTTTGTGTAGCATTTGAATATTTCATTTATTTATGAGAATATTTTTGTCCCTTGTGTGTATCCATTAACCTTGTTTATTGAGATATAGACATGTTTTATTTATGTTTAACATAGTATTATTATGTGACTTTTTTTGTGTGCTTGTTGTGCTTGTTGATATTGATTAGTGGTGACATGGTACATATCATGCACTTTACTGCATAGTCTTCTTTAGAGATGGTTACTTTACTACCTGCTTCATTGCTAAATATATCTAAACATGAAACTTATATGACTCAAATTAAATATTCTGCATATAATCTTCAATGAAAATTACATAAACTATTACATGATCACATACTTTCCACATAATCACATAGTGTTACATGATTATATCTTTATCATAAGGTATTATTAATTCTTCTTTTGAGGTCAATGACTTGCAAGCTACTATCCTCATCTCAAAAAGGGATCATCATAGTTTACTTTTCTTAGATCTCTAAGCCTTTGTGAATAGATAAAAATCTTATTTGGGATAGAATACATGTTTCAAAGATATATATAATAAGGTTCAAAATATTTAAAGTAGTGAAAAATTAGATTTTATAATAGAGTATAGTTCTCAAATAATCAAATAGATTTATAAAAAAAAACCATGACCTATATTGCCACATTGATAAAGATTATAGGGGAATATGACATGAATATTCACTCACCTTATAAAAAACTAAAGTATAAAATCATACACACTTAAATGCATAGGCATTGGTATATGTAAACTAGTTCCAAAATGAAAGTTATAGGTTGAAAATGTAGTTACAATTAAGAATATATGTGAATGGAATTATATATCACTTGGCATAGATTCAAGGGGCATGATGCTTGTTCATGATTAGATATACATATTTCAAAAGTATAATTTATAGTTTCAAAGTTCAAAAATACATGATACTTATTCATTCACATGTTTAAAAATTTAAAGTTATCATTTCAAAGGAAAAGTATTCACATCAATTTAAATTTATGAAAAATGTGGTCATGATGAGGGCATGTTCTGACTTATCTTTCGATCATGTAAATAGAATCTATATATGTCTATAGTTTTGTGTTTGAATTTATTACTGATAATGTGTGTTTGAGTCTAGTGAAACTCAATGGAATATGCATTACTTTTACTTCTATTCAACCCACTGTGTCATTCCATTTTCTATTTTGAAGGATGTATGTTTGATGCTAGTAACACTTAACATAATTAGCATCACTTATATTAAACCCATTGTGGTTCCACCTCTTTAGATTAGTAAATTGGGTATTACTCCCTATTTATGAGAGGTATAATATTCATCCTTATAACTCAACAACTTGATTATTTATTCAAAACTGGGACTTGATCACTCTAATTTCACCTTTTGTTACAATTTTTCAAGTGTTTCAAAAATAGGGCATAGTTATTAATCAACATTTATAGATTACATGGAATATTATATTCACATACATACATGTGTACTCCTTCCTTTTTCTCTTATACAATTTTAAATTTTCAAAGTTTTGAGTTTTCAGATTTTAAAGTGGAAAAATGACTACTTGATGTATTTTTGTAGGCTTTGCTAAATTTGAGTGCCTTTCACAATTGGAGTATCCTATCAAAGACAAAGTATGTCATATACAATCAAGTTAAATTATTTATCCATTGATAGAATAAATGGGAGCATAAACACATAAATATGGTCATAGGTACTTGACAATACTAATTATTAACACATCTTAAGCCACATGACTTTCATCCAAATACATAACATTTATTCACTATAATTTTAAGCCTTTCTATCTATTAAGAATCAACCATTTGTTTAACATCATTACTACATATAACATCCAAAATCAAATGATCAAACAAAATAAAATCACCCTATGACTATCTGAAGCTCATTATAGTTATCCTTGGTCTTTTAGGATAGGTCCATGTTAGGCATAAATAACTTGGTTATTAATTTACACACTATTACACATTAATAAAATGTGTCTTATTCTTTCTAAAATAAATATTATTCACAAGGGCCAGCCATAATCTAAATATAAATCATATCAAAGCAAGACAATAGTTATCAATTATGTAAACCACATTTCTAGATACATACACATAGTCAAGGAGCATAATTATGTAGTCTTGATTTACATTATTTAAGTATTGGATATGTATGAAATAATCAATAATCAAGGAGGTGATTAAGGTTAGCTCATGCCATTTAACAAACACATGTATAGAAGGTGAAATTTTTTTTTTGTCACACTCAATCGAGACAAGTTTGTGGTCAAAGGACTCGAGTGACATCCATTGTTATCCTTTTATAGTGGTTCTATCAAAAAATACTATATAATTTTAATTTTAATCTATCATCCTTAGGTTTATATATCTTAATGTCTTTTTCAGTTATTCATTAAGCACAATCAATTGGGATAAATCCATTATCAATGGATGAAAGTGGCTTGCGCTCATGTCCACCTATAATAGTTATATCTAGAAGTATATCTATATTATGTTCTTGATCTTGAGGATGCATAGTCACATATTTTAATGATTTCCACTACTAAATAACTAAAATAGTCAATATAAATTGATATCAGAGCTAAGAATATTAATTTAAGTAGTGTTTTTTAAAAATATTTTTTTTGTGTTTATAAAGTTTGAAAATCATAATTTATAATTAATTTATAGCTTTATTATTCCTATATCTACCTAGTTTTACACCTATTATTTACATCAAAATTTATTTCTCATAAAAAATACTATAAAATGGGTGTAACCTATGACAAGTTTGTAAACCACATTGAAATCATGCATAAGTCATTTTTTATGAACATAAGACTCTTTTACATGGTAATTATTCATCATTTCATGAGATGAATATAATGTTTTTAGTATATTCTTGTGATAAATAGATGAAACTTACATTTATTACTTTATTGATGGTTGAAAAAATCAATAGAGATGCATTATCTTACTAGAAAATAGGTGTCATTTATAGAAGGTGAGTGGTTAATAAATTAAATCAATGATGCAGGTATATTTTTCTACAATAGAAAATATACTTTGTAGATATTTATTTTTCTCCATTATGTGTCATTGATATTGTTTTTATATATTTTAATGTGTATGTAATAATGTATAGGTCCCATTAATGTGTTTTTCATTGAAACAAATGCTTCATAGTTTTAGCACATTTTTAAATCAATCAACAATACAAATATGGAAAAATAATTAATATCACCTTTCAATAGGATTCAATATTTTTCACTTATTTCAATATTTATAATATGATGAATGTTTATTATATAACTAACAAGTTTTTCATGAAAAAAGTTAAGTTTTTACATAGTGTTATTATGCTTCACTAATTTGTATATTTTTTTCAAACTTAACTATTTAATACTTAATAGTTTTGAAACCTAAGACCATGTCCGTCTTCATTTTAATTTCACCTAGATATTATGGTCTTTTTTATTTCATAAGATAAACAAACTATAGGTGAAAATAGACTCCATTCAAGAGATTATGATAAATTGGATAGAGGAAGGTGGTGACCAAATCAATTACTTATGGGTTATGGCCTTGTTGGTCAAATTCCAACCCCAGGTTTGCACCTTTCAAATTTGGACAAGTATAGTACTTAGTTTTCTTTCTGAAGGTTAATTTTGATCTTTTTCTAAGCTTTTTCCTAATTCTTTTGGGGGTTTTATCCTAAGCCCTTACCAAATTCTTTCAGACTTTTTGTCTGAAGATTTTTTCCTTAAGTATATTTCTTTTAGACATTTTTCTTTCAACTTTCCTAAAGGATGTGTCTCCAAAAGTTAACCTACACATTTTTTCTAAAAGATATCCTTTCAAAGTTAAAATTTACTCTATAACTTTTTTGAAGGGTTTTTTTTTTTTTTCTTTCGAATGGTTCAATTTAACTTTTCTTAAGGAATTCTTGCAGAGAAAGCGTACATTTTGAAAGTTCGAAGGGTAAATTTCAAAAAACTAAAGGGCACTTTAGTTTTTTTGAGGGGAAATTTTTAACTTTTTCAAAAGACTCTTTTAAGCCAAAAAGAACCCTTGCAACTTTTCTGAAGGGGCATTTTAAGGCTAAATGGATGCTTTCAAATATTTTGAAGGGTAATTTTTAACAAGCTAAAGGACCATTTAAACTTTATAAAGGACCATTTTAATCTTCTGAAGGGCCAAATAGAAAGTCCAAAGTAATTATTTCAAAGAAATTGTTCAAAGAATTCTTTCAAAAAACTTGAAAAGTTGCTAAGGTCCATTTATTTTAGAAATTTTTGTCTGATATAAATAGAGCTCTCAAAGATATGAATTCTTTCAAAAAGATTGTTCGATGAATTCTTGTGAGAAAATTATCTACAGAAAGGGTTAAGACAAAAGTCTAAAGGAAATACCCGAAAGGTGACAGATAATAGAATGTCAATTTCAAACTACAAGAAATATTTTTTGCTATTCAAAAGACTTGGAAAGAACATGAGAGTAGAATAAGCAATTAAAATAGACAGGGTGACAGATCGAGTCATTATTAGTGGCTAAGCAAATCAAATAGATTTTATGAGATCAACAAATATAGGTAGAGGATAAATAGCAATTAGAAAGAGAATTTTCTAACTACCATCATAAGTTCTAATAGTATAATGTGTTGGATTTTCTATTTTCAGTTTCAAAATCTCATAGATGATCTTTGATAGAAGTAGTTTCCTATGCCACTCCTGAAGGTTTTATGCCACTCCTGAAGTTTTTATGCCACTCCTAAAGGTTTTATGCCATGTGTCACCATTCTCATAACTAGTTTTGGATAAGTAATAATCTTGACATGGCATGGCTCACCCCATCTATCCTTTTCAAACATATATAACTAATTATTACATGTGGACAGATGTCCATATGCCTTTTCAGCTTCTCCTCTCTCTCTCTCTCTCTCTCTCTCTCTCTCTCTCTCTCTCTCTCTCTCTCTCTCTCTCTCTCTCTCTCTCTCTCTCTCTTCCCCAAAGTTCTATAAATTGAGCCATTTTGACCATTACAAATAAACACATTTTTGGTATGGTGAAGCCATGCTAAAATGGTATTTCACTTTGATTTTAGACATTAAATACAATACTAATTTTGAGTTGCGAATTTATTTCTGAGTATGTGAGTTATGTATAGTGGAGCTAAGTTATAACATCATCCTTACTCCCTTTATCCTTCATGTTTGAACAAAGGTTCTGATGTTAACATGTCATGTAAAGTGTGTTGAATGTATCAAACTCTCTTTTAAGTATGTAATTATATCTATGGTATGAAATTTTCCCCTTAGGTTGATAATCTTGTTGATTGTCTCAAGCATGTTACCTTCACATTGAAACACTATGTTAGTATCTTTCAATGCATGGAATTAGTCTTGGAAAACATTGTTACTCAGTAGAAGTGTGATAATTGCTGGGATTAATTATTGGTGGATCACCTCTTTATCATAGTATTTATATTTTATGCATATTCTTGACTCTTTTCATGAACAAGTAGTAGATTAGGTGATAAACACCTAGAGAAGAATTCAGGGAGCTAGCCCTTTTCAATCCTAGAGAATCATCTCTCTTACAAGTTCCCACAAACTTGAGGGATGATTCAATGTTGCTTCAAATTGAAATAATTTCATAGAATGTCCTAGGGTACATAATTTGATGACAATAATTCTGGTATGCCTGGTGGGATAGTCAGTCCTAATTATTTCCATGTCAAGGTGAATGTTGGCCTCAACTAGTCCAAGGTTGAAAAAGCATTCTAGTACAACATTTGAGAAATACAAAAGGTGAGAATCTCTATTTGTAAATAAAATTTTCCATGGTATACTTCATGGTCCTCACTAGATCATCTTCTAGTAGGATTTTTAATCAAGTTCCTTAGCCTGAAACTCCTTTTGAAGAAAAACACCCTGAGCCATTCTTAACCTTTATAGATCTTGAACAAAAAGGTTTTGAAGAGAAAGAAGAGGAGGTTGAAAAATTAGTAGATCAAGAGGAAGAATAAATGGCTAGAAGACATCCTTTCCCATTCTTCAACACCAAGAATACAATTACCCTTCCTACGTATGAGCTTATTCCTCCTAATGCTACCAAAAGTCTCCCTAATTTCACTGGAGAGGGTCTTGTTACCCCATATGAGCATATTAGGGACATTTCAAACTTTTGCAATCTCCATAATATCACCCAAGCTAACATAGATATTAGACTACTTGTCATGTCTCTAAAGGGGAAGGCACTTGATTGGTATAGGACATTGGAAGGTGGTTGTATTACTAATTGGGATAGTTTTTGAGAGTTGTTTGTAAATAGGTTCAAAAATACGAGTGACCATACTTCACTAATTGACTAGTTGAATGTGATAAAAGAGGTCCTAATGAATCCATGGGAGATTTCAATGAGATATTTCAAATAACATGGCATAGGCTCCAACCTATTATGAGGCCTCCTTCAAGCTTTGTATTCACCACCTATCTTAAGGCTATTGGCACTGATGTAGCAGTAATGTTACAGTCAATGGGAGGATTTACTTTACCTGAGGCATATGAGATATCCATTAAAGTTGATAATAGTTTGATACAAGCTAGGAAACTACCTTCAAGACTCTCCATGCCTTTGTTGTCTCATAATTTAGTTAAAACCCCAATCATAGCACAAGTTCCCAATATTATGTCAAACCTAGAATTGCTCCCAAGAAGGTGGATGATGCTATAGACAAGGATGAGATGATTCAGTCTTTGAAAGCCCAGCTCAAGAAAGTACAAATTTATGCAAATGTTCCACCCAATCCTTAATATTATCCTCAACAAGGCTATAGACCTCCACTCCAATACACTAACCAAGGACAAGGATAAGGCGAACAAGGTTTTTATAGGTAGCTATAATCCTAATTTCATTTCATTGATAAAGGATATTGTTCCAGTCCACACCAATCTAGTTCAAGGAGAGGAGAATTTGGATCATTGGGGGAAATCTCAAGGTAAATTTATTCATAATGGTGGAGAAGGTAATCAAGCTTTATTAACTCAAGAATTAGATACTCCTTATCTTATATCAGAAGAAGCAAATATCATGCAAAGAGATGTTCAAGTAGAAGGTAGCATCCAAAGTACTAGTTTTATGAATTTCCAAGTAGAATATGATTATGTGTTAAATCAAAATACATCAATTTTATCCAATATAAGGGCTAAAAAGAGGGATTTAGGAGATAATATAGTAGCACAAATGATTCCATGTAGTACCTCTCTAAGGCCACAAAGTGTAAGTACCAATGTGGTAGATCCTACTAGTCACACTACTCTTCAAAGTTAGAATGTGAGCAGGGCTACCAAACCTCTAGTACATCAATTTCAAGCTACCTCATTACCTTCAAGAGTGAAATAAATGGCTATTTATTCCATTTTAAATAGTGTTGACTCTTTTAAGAATATCAAAACTAGCATTTCTCTTTGGGAAGTATTGCATATGTTTGGTCAAAAAGAAATCATACAAGAAAAATTTGCTAATATCAATGAAACTACTCAAGCTCAAAAGTACCATGGTTTAGCCCTTGCCAACACACCAAATCATGTTTTATATCCCTTCACTAGATCTAAAAAGCCTCCACCTTTCTACCTCATGCTCATTATGGGAGATAAATTAGTTCATAACTGCATTAAGGATAGTGGGGCCAATACCATAGTTATGCCTAAAGTGGTTGATGATAAATTAAGACTAAAGTAAGAGCCTCATATCAAGGGTGTGTTTTAGCTTGATGTAACTCTACCCAAGAATTTAGGGTTGGTTAAAGGTTTGAAATTTTTCCTGCATGATTGTCCATGTTTCCCCATCCTACAAGACATCATGGTGGTTGATATTCCATTTTCTATTTTCTTGTCAAGAGAATTCATGACTAAGATTAGAGGGTACCTTGTACCTTAATTGTCTTTTATAGCCTTTAGAATAAGATATGGAGCTAAAATGACTATAAGAACATAACCCTTGTCAAGGTTCCACATTGGACCATATATGGAGATAAGTTCAAATCATAATTATATGATTAGTGAGCAAGAAGAAGGTGCCATTGGTAGTGAGACATCCTTTCCCCTTGAAGGTATTTCTGACCTCTTTCTTGATGAGTATGGTACTGAAAATTATGAACATGATCCCTATGCATTCATATAAGAAACTAAATTACGAGTATATTATATGCATGAGATGAACATTCCTATATGATCACTCACTAATGAGGATCATGAACTTGAAGGGATATGGGAAATGTTTTTTGATGGATCTAGAACCAAGGTAGGGGTAGGCACTAGTGTCATGTTGGTTTCTCCTTCAAATAACCAGTATTATTCTTCATATAGATTTCATTTTAGTTGTAATTGAAATGTAGCTATATATGAAGGCTTGGTTCATGGCCTCCAATGGGAAAGGAGAAAGGGAATCAAAAAATTTGAAGGTATATGGAGATAGTGAATTGATTATACATCATGTGAGAAACCAAGCTATAGCCAAGAAACCTTTGCTTAAGTCCTACAGGCATAGGGTATGGGATGTAAATGAGTAATTTGATGTTTCCAATATCCAACCTATACCAAGGGACTAAAATAAACATGCTGATAGGTTGGATGTGATAGGAGCACACTTTGATATAGTTATTGATGTAAGTATAGATAAGGACCAACCTCACATCAAAGTCATTGTGAGACCTTCTATTCCAAATAATGAAGTGTCTTGGAAAGTGTTTGAGAGTGATAAACAAATTATACACTTCATTCAAAATGAAACAAAATTTTCTTTAAAGAATCTAAAGAAGCTTCACAATCAATATGAAGAACAAGTTATCCAGTTGAAGACAAATAAGTTACCAAAGGGGTTGGTTACTTTGCAGAGCATGTTCAATGAAAATGATCAAATAAGGAAATAAAGGGTAAACATGTCTAAAAAGGAAGAGAAGTACGAAAGAATCTTGATATTTAAGGACAAACTTTTGAAAATTGGTAAGATATGTTCTCTTTCTAAAAGACAAGCCTTCATTGAATTATGTAAATAATTTCATGATATATTTTCTTGGGAATACACGGATATAAAAGGTTTTGATCCAGGTTTATCTCATCACATCATTGAGTTAGAAATTAGAGAATTAGTCAAAAATAAATGCCTATCAATCCCAAGATAAAGGAACTCATGAAGAGAGAGCTTACCAAATTGATTAAGTCGAGGATTATCTTTCCTATCATGCACTCAACTTGGGTAGATAACCTTATACATGTTCGAAAGAAGAGTGGAGATATCAAAATTTATGTGGACTTTAGGGATCTGAATAGAGTTTCACTCAAATACCATTAGCAACTACATTCCATGGAGTAGATTTTGTAAGTGGTGTCAGGTTCTCAATGCTTTTCACTACTTGATGGCTATTTAGGTTATAACCAAATATTGGTGAATGAGGATGATCATTTCAAGATAGCAATCACCACAAAATGGGGAACATTTTCATATATAAATATGTCTTTTAGTTTGTCTAATGCTAGTGCTACCTTCCAAACAGCAGTGGACATGGCCTTTAAAGGCTTGAACAATGATTTTTTGCTTATATACTTTGATGATATAACTATTTTTTCCAAGGATGCTAATGACCACATGAAATATATAAGGCAAATATTTGAGAAGTTTAGAGACTTTAGAGTTTTTCTTTAAAAAAAATTATCTTTTCTATTCATGAAGGCAAATTATTGGGCCACGTTATGTCTAAGGAAGGCCCATATATTGATCTTGAAAGGATTGAATCCATTCTAGGCCTATTTTTGCCTCTACACAAGAAAGGTTTGCAAAGTTTCTTAGGCAATATCAAATTTTTAAGAAGGTTTATTCTAGGATTTACTAATTTGGTGAAGCCTATTACAACCATACTCAAGAAGAACCAATATTTTTCTTGGAAAAAGGAAGGTAAGAACAATTTTGAGGTAACAAAATAAGCAATTTCCCAATATCCTACTCTCTCAAACTTAAACTTAACCAAGGATTTCTCACTCTACACTTTTTCTAACCTTGACACAATCTTAGCTATGCTAATGTAAAAGAATGATGAAGATATTAAACAACTTGTTGAATTATTTAGTCAAGGATTGGAGGATTATGATGCCAAGTACATTTTTGTTGAAAAGCAAGCTCAAGTCATGATAAGAGGTTTTAAAAATTTTAGGCATATGGTTTCAAATAAAAAAATACATGTCATGGTCTCTCATTCTAGCACTAAAGAGTTCCTCCTAAGCAAAGACCGCAATGCGAAGAGATCTGGATAGATCACAAAGGTAATGGAGTATGATGTTGATATAAGGGTAAAAAAATTGGTAAGAGGAAAGGGGTTGTGTGAACATCTAGCTTCAGATATTCAAGGACCAAGGGAAGAAGTTTTGGTCAATCAAGCTCATCCCCAATTAGTTGGTCACATACCAATTCAAAGTTGGACAAAAGACATCATTGGTTTCCTCCAAAATGGTGATTATCCTAATGGTTTGAACAAGTCACAAAGAAGGTATTTTAGATTGCACACCATTCCTTATTTTCTTATAGATGGTATTCTCTTTTGAAAGGATGTGAATGGTGTGCTACTAAGGTGTGTTGACAATGATTAGTTTGGCATCCTGCTAGAAAAGTTTCACAATGGTGTAGATGGAGGTCATTTATCTCAAAAAATAATAGCTGTAAAGATAATGAGGGTAGGGTATTATTGACCTAGAATTTTCAATAATTACTACTCTTGGGTTATGAGGTGTCCTCAATGTGCCTTCTTTGTAGGCAAATATAAACTTGCATCCCTTCCATTGAATCATGACCAAGTGGACCAGCCTTTCATGCAATGGGGCCTTGATTTCATTGGTATGATCAACCCTCCATCAAATGTTGGACACAAATGGATATTGACTACTACTGACTACTTCACAAGGTGGGTAGAAGGTATTGCATTGAAGGAGGCAAATTAAAATGCAATTTTAGAGTGCTATGAGAGTATTATAACAAGAATTGGGGTCCCCTATACTATCATTTCTAAAAATGCACTTGCTTATATGAGTGCTAAAAATTTTGAGTGGGTAAATAAGAATGAAATGTACTTGAGTACCTCATCCAACTATGACCCTCAAGGTAATGGATTGGTTGAGTCTACTAACAAGAATATCATCAAGATAATGAAAAGGACATTGGAGAAAAATCAAAGGGCATGGCACACCAAGTTTAAGATAACCTTATGGGCTGATAGGATCACTCCTAAGAGATCAATTGGTAAGTCTCCCTTTGTTATTTTTTATGGGAGAGAAGCTAGGTTGTCCATCTCTCAAGCGCTCCCTGTTCTAATACTTGCACATCAAATATAACTACTAGAAAATATTGCAATGGAAGTCAGATTGATAGAACTAATGCAACTACAAGAAGCAAGGGACAATGCACATAAGACCATGGAGCACCACCAAGTACTCATGAAAAATTATTTTGACAAAAGATCAAGTACAAGAGTGTTAAAGGAAGGTGACTTGGTCCTAAAATGGGATAAGGACAAATCAAAATTGGGTAAATATACAAAGTTTGATGCTTTTTGGAATGGCCCTTACATCATTATCAAGTGCAAGCAAAGTAACCCCTTTCAACTGACTAAAATGAATGGATAAGAATTGCCTATCCATATGAACGAGATACATCTAAATTTCTATTATTATTCCTTGTAGGTCTATATTTTAAACAATAGCATAGGTGTGTGTGTGTTTAGTCTAGTTTTCTTTTAGTTGTTGTGTTCCCTAAGTGTTATAGATGACACATGCATGTTTTCTTTATTTTGATTTGTGTTCCCTAAGTGCATAGTAACACAAGTGTATCTTTGCCTATGTGTGTCTTATGTAATGCCATTGTCTTGTGGTCAATCCAAGTTCTATTCATGACAATCTGAGTGCTCATTTTGCATGACTTCATTCTTAATGGAAGGATTTAGGCAACTAGCCTTAGACATAGTAGGCATGTCATACCTAGGAATCATCAAGAATGTTGGTCAAATTTCAAACCCAGGTTTGCACCTTTAAAATTTGGCCAAGTTGAGTACTTATTTTTCTTTGAGAAGGTTCATTTTGGTCTTTATTCTAAGCCTTTGCCTAATTCTTTTAGGTTTTTTATCCTAAGCCCTTACCAAATTATTTTGGACTTTTTGTCCAAAGATTTTTTTCCTTAAGTATATTTATTTTGAATATTTTGTTTTCAACTTTCTCGAAGGATAAGTCTTCAAAAGTTACCCTACACATTTTTTATAAAATATATCCTTTCAAAGCCAAAAGTTACTTTGTAACTTTTCTGAAGGGTATTTTTTTCCTTTCAAATGGTCCAATTCAACTTTTTTGAAGGAATTATTGTGGGGAAAGGGTAAATTTTAAAATTCTAAAAGGTACGTTTCAAAAGTCTAAAGGGCACTTTAATTTTTCCAAGGGGTACTTTTCAACTTTTTCGAAAGACTCTTTCAAGCCAAAAAAGACACTTGTAAATTTTTCAAAGGGTATGTTGCAACTTTTATGAATAGACATTCTAAGGCTAAATGGACACTTTCAAATATTTCAAAGGGTACTTTTCAACAAGTTGAAGGACCATTTAAATTTTTTAAAGGACCATTTCAATTTTCCAAAGGGCCAAACAAAATTTTTGAAGGAATTATTTCAGAGAAATTGTCTAAAGAATTCTTTCAGAAAACTTAAAAAGGAACTAAGGTCCATTTCTTTCAAACATTTTTTTTGGATACAAATAGAGCTCTCAAAGACATCAATTCTTTCATAAAGATTGTCTGATGAATTCTTCCTAGAAAATTGTCCACAAGAAAGGGTCAAGACAAAATTTTGAAGGAAATACCCAAAAGGTGAAAACCCGTAGAATGTCAATTTTAAACTACAAGAAATAGCCATTTATATTCAAAAGACTTGGTGAGAACATGAGAGTAGACAAATCAAGTAAAACAAACAAGTTGATGGATTGAGTCATTGTTGGCCACTAACCAGATCAAAGAGATTTTACAATATCAACAAATACAGGTGTCTAAAGGATAACTAGAAATTAGAAAGATCATTTTATAACTATTGTCATGAGTTCTATAAGTGCAAAGTGTCAGCTTCTCTATTTTTAATTTTGAACTCTCATAGATGATATTTGATAGAAGTAGTTTCCTGTGCCACTCCTGAAGGTTTTATGCCACTTGTCACCATTCTCATAACTAGTTTTGGACAAGTAAGACTCTTGACATGGCATGACTCACCCCATCCATCCCTTTCATACATCTATAACTGATTCTCACATGTGGACACATGTCCTTGTTCCTTTTTAGCTTCTCCTCTCTCTCTCTCTCTCTCTCTCTCTCTCTCTCTCTCTCTCTCTCTCTCTCTCTCTCTCTCTCTCTCTCTCTCTCCCCTTAAAGTTCTATTAATTGAGCCATTTCAGCCATTGTAGATAACCACATTTTTGGTATGGTGAATCCTTGTTAAAATGACATTGCACTTTGATTTTGGACATTGAATACAAAACTAATTTTCAGTTATGAATCTTTGTTTGAGTATGTGAGTGATGTATAACAGAGCTAAGTGATAGAATCATCCTTACTCCCTTTATTCTTAATGTTTGAATAAAGGATTTGATCTTAACAGGTCATGTGAAGTGTGTTGAATGCATAAAACTCTCTTTCAAGTATGTAATTGTATCTATAGTGTGTAATATTCCCCTTAGGTTGATTATCTTTTTTATTGTCTCAAGCATGTTACCTTCACATTGAAACACTATTTTAGAATCTTTTAATGCATGAAATTAGTCTTGGAAAACATTGTTACTCAGTAGAAGTGTGATAGTCAATGGGATAAATTCTTGGTGCATCACCTCTTTAGCATAGATTTTCTATTTTATGAAAATTCTTGACTCTTTTCATGAACAATCAGTAGATTAGGTGATAGACACTTAGAGAAGAATTTAGGAATCTAGCCCTTTTCAATCTTAGAGACTTGTCTCTCTTACAAATTCTGACAAACTTGAGGGATGATTCAATGTTACATCAAATTGAAGGAATTTCACAGAACATCCTAGGGTGCACAATTTGATGACAACATGCCTCATATTTAATTATTTAGAGAATTTGTAGAGAAATAAACAACATAATATTTTGAGATTAGTCTTTTTCATAAAATATTATGATTTTTAAAATTAAGTCCCTCTTTAACGTAGTTTTTTAAGGCAAAGGTTCCACCGTAAAAAATAAAAATAAAAAGAGGATAAGATAGACATAAAATAATTCTAAATACTTACAAACCACCCATAAAAAAATTGGTATAATTTTTTTGGGGTTAAATTTAACTTTGATGTGTTTTGTAAAGGTAACCTATGTCTCTCTTGGGAAGGTGGCCTTTTAGAAAAACTATAATCTAGGTACTTTATTATAATTGGTTTAATATTATTTAATTAATAATCAAATTTTTAGAAGCTCAATCTCTTGTCAAATGTTTGAGAATAGCTATCGATGTTAAATTCAGAAATATAATAGTGGAAGGTGAATATCTACTTGTTATCAAAACAATAAAATCAGGTGACACAAAATATTCATAACTTGATGTTATTTTCCAATATATTTGTCAAACTATTTTTATTTGATAGCATATCTTTCTCTCATGGTTATTCTTAGCCAACTATAGGAATTTACACCTTAATCCTCATGAGGATTTTCTTTTCAAAGAAAGTCACTTGTGGAGTAATTTTTTATATCTTATAGGAAAATTGTAAAATATCCCACATTAATTATTTCATAGGAAGTATCGTTTATGTTCTCCATTGGAACTTCTAGCCAGCTTTTGCATGGATTTTTATCACTCTATTTCATGTCCTCCATGTAAATATCCATGATGGAATGCAAATTAATTTGGAGATATCCTTTTTTAATTATTTATTTTGTTATCATTTTTCCATTCTTACTTTTCTTCTCTCCTACTTACTCTATTATATGAGTTCAACTCATGACTAGAGGTTTCTGAGGAGGTATAATTTAGAGAACTACACTAGCTTCAAATGGAATAGATGAATCTTCACATAACAAACTAAGGAGACATCATAGATGGACAGATGACTCTTAAATATATTTTCTTGGTCTTGTAAGTGAAAATATGCTTTATAATGTTTTCAATCCTTACTCATTGTTTTATTTTTAATTATATTAAATTTTTCACTATAGAAAGCCAATTGGGTAAGGAGGGAAGAAAGAGGAATATATAGTTTCTTAGGTTTGCTCTCCTAGATGCAATAAATAATGTTAATACTAACCCTACGAAAATTTTCTTTATCATTCATTCAATATTTAAAAGGCATAAAAAAACATCAAGTCCCAACTCTACTATTTTTATACAGAACTTATGTCTTTCATTCATACTTAACCATAAGCTTGATTCAATTCTAGAAGCTCTAAAGTTGTCTCCTAGGGATGTTAATTTGAATATCATTTTGAGTGGTATTCCACCTCCTAGACATAACTTTAATGCAAATCCTATAATTATGACATGTGATAATGTTAATTGGGTCAGACTTTGTGGAAGGATCTTTAAATAGTTATGCAATGCCACAAAATTTTAAGCCTAAATGATGATTCTCCAAATTTTTTCTTATTAAAGATAAATGTTTGATGATTATTCATTGAGTTGTAGGATTTAAAAATGTTTATCCATTTATTTATTATTACTTGAAATTATACACTAAAACTTTTGTATGGTTTCTCAACTTGTGATAGCCTTGCCCATTCTCTCAGCATCTTTTATATCCTATTTTATATATACTCTTAAGCTCTCTGTAATTTAAACCCTTTTACTTAAGTGTCTATGGTACAATGAGGCCTATAAGGAACACAAAAATGTTCTTGATGTGATTTTATACTCCTTTTGGCTTAAGTATGTTTTCTCAATATTCCTACCTTATTTTTCTTTATAGCCATTTGATGTTGATTTAGGTAGAAATAGGGTCCACATTTTAACTTATTTTGTCTATAATTATTTATACATTCTTGTTCATTATGCCAAGAGGTGTTCAAGGGGGAGGAGAAGAGCGTGATGTCGTGACCATGAAATAAAAATAAAATGACCAACATTAATAGAAATATAATATAATTTACCAAAATAATAAAACAATAGGAACTAACATTATAAATAATTTATAAAAAATAATTAACAATAAAACTGACATGATAAATTATTAAGTAATTCTTTTTAATCAATTTAAAAAGTATTTGTTGTAAATTATTTAGGTATTCCTGTTAAATTGATAAATTATATGTAATATTTTTTACTTAACTTAAAAAGTCAATTTTATTTTTTCATAAATATGTAAAATAGTTTATTATATTTTGTGAAGTTAATTAAAAAAATAATTTTGGTAAATTATTTATGTATTCATGGTAAATTATATTTAATATTTTTTACTTAACTTTAAAAGTTTTTATGTTTAGTTAATTCAAAAAGTAATTTGTGTAAATTATTTAGGTATTCATGGTAAATTATATGTAATATTTTTAACTTAATTTAAAAAGTCATTTTTATTTCTTTCGTAAGTATATAAAATGGTTTATTATATTTTATGATGTTAATTAAAAAATAATTATGATAAATTATTTAGGTATTCATGGTAAATTATATGTAATATTTTTTACTTAACTTTAAAAGTTTTTATGTTTAGTTAATTCAAAAAGTAATTTGTGTAAATTATTTAAGTATTCATGGTAAATTAGATGTAATATCTTTTATTTAATTTAAAAAGTCATTTTTATTTGTTTCATAATTATATAAAATGGTTTATTAATATGTAATAGTTTTTACTTAACTTAAAAAGTCACTGTTATTTCTTTCATATATGTAAACTATTTTATCATAATTATAAAAGAGGTGATGTTAATTACTGACATGATTAATTCAAAATATAATATTAATAAAATAATAAGGGCCCACAAAATAAATGATACATTATTAAGGACACTTATATATAAATAATAAATGGAAGAATTAATCATCTCACACAAATTTGAAATGGTATGTTTTGTGATTTGTTATAAATTAATTTATTAATAGGTATTTAGGTATTTATGGTAAATTAAGTATTCAAAGTAAAAATAAAATTGTAAATTATAGTTAAGTATTCTTGGTAAATTATTTTTAAATCAGACTCTATCCAATTAAATATTCCTATCTAATGCCAAGAATAAATAATTAAACATTCCTATCCAATGCCAATAAATAACTAAGGTTCAATATTTATGAGTATTCCATTATATGTACCATTATAATTCAAAGACTATATCTAGTTAAATATTCCTATCCAATAAAGTCCAACTATAATGCAAAGACTATATGTTTTATAAAAATATATTAAGTATTCTTTAGTTTTTTAAAGAGATAATTATTTTCCTTTATATTAAGTTAATATATTAAGTATTCTTTTTTTTTAAAGAGATAAAATGTTAAAATATATATTCATTTCTAGTAAAAATGTCACTAAACTATTTAAATATTATATTCAAAATATATTGTAGAGATGGCTCGACCAAGATTAAATTTTGAAAATGAAGAGCGAAAAAGAGAATATCAAAGAGAATACCAAATACAATATCATAGAAAAAGACAAGAACAAATGATAGATGCATAAATAGAGGAACAACAAAAACATTGAAATGAGATTCATAAACAAGGATTTATAGAATGTAGGGCTGAATTGATAGTTGAAGAATTGGAAGCTAAAAAGAGAAAATATGTTGATGAGACGAAAATGATTCATGAAAAAACATTGTAATATGAACAATATGTGTTGAGAAAAAGATTACAAATATAGGTGCATTCAATTCAATTGACTAAGGTATAAATAAAACATAGATAATAACTTGATCGTGAAACATCTCAAAGGCATTGAATGAGCACTAATGTTGACATTAATGTTGAAGAAACAAACTCAATATCAATTGATTGTGTCCTTGAAACACAATATAATGCACCTAAAGATAAAATGGAAGTTGATGTAATAAATAATGATGTACAAGAGGAGGCAAGATCAAAAAATAGAAGAAGAAGATGAATGCAAAATAATGATTTAGAAGAAGAGTCAACATCGTGACCTAAACGAAGAAGGCAAATTCAAGATTTTGAAATTGAAAGAGAACAAAATATAATTAATACTAATGGAATTCTTGGGATATATTTGAATACATTTCAAATGATTTTTTGACATGGTTTAGATAATCTTGCTTAGAAGAGTTATTCATCTTATATTAGAATAAATGTGACTATGTGTCATTTTATAAATGTCATTCTATATACGATTTACTCCAATATGTCAAGAAAGGTATTCCTCCACTATAACTCTTGGAAGATTATATGTCATTCTATATAATATTTATGTGTTATATTTGTCAAGAAGGTTATATTGGAATAAATTTTTCTCAAACACCTGAAGGCCCTGTATGCAATAGATGTCAACAAGAGAAAGGTCATCATAGATTTTTAGCATCAAATAATATGGATCCTAAACCACAAGCACCAGAACTTGCAAACATAATACAATTTGAGGAAATGTTAATATCACATTTCAACCCAATCCTGTAAATCACACATGAGATTGAAGGTCAATATAATTATAAAGGATACACAATAAGTTTTCCACAAGAAGTAAAAGAAATTGCTAACATTTTACCACATCAAATAAAAGATTTGGTGATGATTATAGTTCATCAAAGGGATCAATTGTGGAACAAATAAAAAATTTACTATCAATAGAGATCAAGTATATAAGGCACTTAAATATAAAATAGAACATGAGAAGTTTTATTCAGATGTTTAAATTGATGAAAATGCTCTTAGTGATCTTCCACCTAACTCTAATGAAAATATATTTAACCAGTTGAACTCTCTCCATATGAAATTTGATTTTAATGCAAATGAAGTTGTATTGATGGGCCCTTTGATGGATATGAATGAAAGAGACATCATTGATCACACAATGTCAATGGCATCTAAATCCCCTAATGCCCCAAGGGAAATGGAATTAATCCATGCGTGGGTAAATAACCCTAATGTGGATCCTAGAACACTAATTAATAAAGATTACTTGATATGGCATTTCCAACATTATTTCTAGATGGAATATGTGATTGGATAGAACCACAATTAAAATGAATACATCTTCATGAATTTGTTAAACATCTATTTTTATATATGGATCACCATTTTGGTCGGCATCCATGATTTAGATATTATATGATGAACATGATCATGAGACATTGTGCACAAAATTCATCTTTAGTGTTTGTGAAAAAAAGCCTTCAAGATATGCCAATCACCATCATTAAGTTACATGAGCATATAGATAATGTATCCCACTCCCATCTAGCTAATATTTTGATGTGTTTTAGAACCTCATTTAGGGGTACAAGGTCTTATTGGGAAAAATTTCATGGTGAATTAATGGACATGTTGCATCAAATTGAATCACCTACCATTTTCTTCACATTGAGTGTAGCTAACATGTATTGCCCTGATCTACATGCACTAATGCTAGGAAATACACTAATAGATCCTCAAGAAGCCCAAAATTGGATAAGATAGACTATTATTGATTATACTCATATAGTGGCATACTATATGAACTTGTGACATTCAGTTTTCTGTATGGAAATATTGCAAATAGGAATGAAAGTAAAAGATTATTGGTCTAGATATGAATGGTAGCATAGAGGTTCACCATATGTGCATGGATTCATATGGTTATATAGAGCACCAAATATAGATAACCTTTATTGGAGAAATGATCATGAATGAACAACTACTTAGAAATACTTCCATTTTATTGTTCGTGCATGAAATCATCGAGAAGATCCACACCAATGAAACATATAGGTATGCTATCAATCCTCAGCTAATCTATGAATTATAAAATATTTTAATTTTCTCAATGTAACTAAATAATTATTATACATCATGAATGATAGGCATTGCAATATTTTATGCAACATCCATCTCTTCAAAATATAAGACAAATGGCACAGGTGGATATGGAGCATGACTATTAAGAGTTACTCAATTATGTAGAATGACATATAATGTGTAGAGAGGGAACTTTTCTACATAACAAAAGAGGGGAAATGGTTTTTAGGCAAGATGTTTAAGCATTTAAATAGTTTTATAAAAATTATACATAATATTTGTGTAAGAACTAATAATTGAGTTATTATTTCTTATAGGTATGGCACACCATGGCCATTGAATCTTGATGGATCAAAATTATATCAAGCTCAAAGATAGGAGATAAAAAGTTTGAGCTTGAAAGAAATTATGATGGAGCAAATAAAAATAATCACTACATATTATAGTTGTGGAGAGCAAACATGGATTGGCAACTTGTTCTTTCCAAACACGTTGTCGTCAAATACATTTCCATCTATGAAACAAAGGTAGAGAAGAGTTCTAAAACATATCATCAAATGTTAATGTAGCTTGAAAACATTGAAAACCTTAATGAATTAGTAGGAAGAGCATATAGGAGTCTTTTAACTAAAACAATTGTTGAAAGAGACATTGGGGCACAACAAACTTGTCACATATTATTAGAGCTTTTGTTAGTAGAGAGTAATAGAGTATTTGTCAACCTAAATGTTTCATGTCAGGTGTTCAAACCCATAGACAAAAAAGATGAAGATGTTAATGATGAACATACAAAGTCTTTCATTGATGGATATAAGAACAAGCCTTTTTCCATGGAAACCACTTCACTTATTAGGGTAGCTAGATCTTGGACATATAATACAAGGTGAAAAAAAGATAACAAATGGGAGACAAGGAGTATTGCAACAATTGTGAGAGTATTCCTAAGGTTTTCCTTCATCCCTTCACGTGAATCAAATAAATGGATTGATTTTTATTGGTCAGAGTCATTAATTTACAAGACATTTTATGATATACAAAGAGATATCAGAATTGATGATGAAGTAATAAAATTGAATTGGGATTCATTCAATTATAATTATTGGCATGTCAAGAGAAGAATAATTCCAGAAGATGTTGAAAGTCATGTTGATTTTAAAGTTGAGGATAATCAAAATATTTAACAAAACATAGTGGACCATGAGTGGTAAATCATATCTAGGATACAATGTGGCTAAGTTATGGAGGTTAGTGAGGTAGACATGATGGGAAGAAGAGATATTGACAAACAAGCATTATGGAATAACGAATATCAAGGTGAAGAATACACAAATAAAGAGGTAAAATTCCTAAGCACCATGAAAGATATTGGGTTTTTTATATATGATGATATAGTACCAAATATTAAATATGAAACCTTGGGTGCTAAAAAAATAGTCACTTGATATAATTATGACACATTATCATGCAGGACAAAATACTTTTCCATTACGCATGATAGTCCAAGGATAGTAGGAACCAGAAAATCATATCTCATGAAAGATAATGGGTTTTTTATAGATGATGATATAGTACCAAATATTAAATATGAAACCTTGGGTGCTTTAAAAAAATAGTCACTTGATATAATTATGACACATTATCATGCAGGACAAAATACTTTGCCATTACGCATGATAGTCCAAGGAATAGTAGTAACTAGAAAATCATATCTGATTGGTGCCATTCATCAAGCTCTTCAAGATGAAACATTCCCAAAGCATTCTCCACTTCTATTACTTACACCAACTGGAGTTGTAACATTCAATATTAGTGCCCTAATTATCCATGCACAACTTTGAATCCCAATCATGGATTTTACTAAATTAAAAATAACAAGACTCACAACATTCCAAGAGGATATCCACCACATAAAATACATATTTATTGATGAAATGAGCTTCATTGGGTAAAATTTTCTACAAAACACATATTTTTGACTCCAACAAGCATTTCCTAAAAATACAAATAGAGTTTTGGTGGTATATCTATGATTTTGGTTGGATATTTGGGTTGGCTTCCTCCTGTTAGTGATAGACCACCATATGATAGTAAAAAATGTGAAAAACTATTGTGGGAAGAGTTCAAAATAGTTATTACTTTGGATAAGATATTTAGACAAGAAGAAAAAAGTGAAAACCAATAAAGGTTTCGTCAACTTCTCACAAACCTAAGAGATGCAGTTCCAAAAATTTATGATTGGAAGCTATTGATGATGAGAACCAATGTTGGAATAGATAAATCAACCAATTAAGAGTTTGACAATTGTATTCATTTATTTTCCATAAATGATAATGTACATAACCACAATAGAAGAAAATTATATTCATTGAAAAGACTTGTTGCACATAGCATTGCAACCAAATTAGGAAGTGCAAATGCACCAATAATAGGTCCAAATGATGAACTTGATTGTTGAGTTATTAATTTCTATGGATGCAAGGGTCATGTTATGTTCTAATCTTTGGATAGATTTAGGTCTTGTAAATAGAGCTATAGGATATATTAGAAGTATAATATACAAACCTGGGAGTGACCCACTAGAACCATCACCATATATTATGGTTGAGTTTGATAGTTACCTAGGAATACCATTTGAAGATGAAATACCATGTACAGTTCCAATTGTACCAATATAAAGGGGATGCACAAACTAGCTACACTTACAGTTGGCTTGGGCAATAACAATACACAAATCACACATTTTGACTCTTTTAAAAGCCATAATTGATAAAGGTCAAAAAGAAAGAATGGGATTAATATTTATCACTGTATCTCATATAAAGTCCTTGGAAGGACTAACAATATTACTTCCATTTACATATGACCGCTATGAAAAGCTAAAAAATGGAAAACAACTTTCCAAATGGAAAGCTGAGGAAGAAAGATTGAAACTCTTAGAAGATAAATAATTTCATGTATTTATCACAAATTTAATGTACTTATTCATTATTTGACATTTTATGTGATGTGTATGGCACATTTTGATGAATATTAATTAATTATTTTGTTTAATCATTTTATGTTATGTTTATTAAAGTTTTGGGTGATTTATGTAATGCATATTGTACTTTTGGATGATTTAATGTGATGTATATTATATATGTAAGAGTTTATAAAAAACTTCATATTGTATGTTAAATAAATACACAAAATGCATAAATTCTACTAGCATACCTATCTTAGATAAATCTATGTAAAAGATGCTGAGAGATATCATTCTCCAGGTGCCTATATTATATTAAATTTCTGACATAAGTAGAATAGGTGCCTCTAGAATGATATCTCTTGGCATCTTT
Source organism: Torreya grandis (assembly GCA_037957365.1). Lineage (NCBI taxonomy): Eukaryota > Viridiplantae > Streptophyta > Pinopsida > Cupressales > Taxaceae > Torreya > Torreya grandis. The sequence goes on along the minus strand of JARHVA010007730.1, from coordinate 81,253 downwards.
TACATAGAAATATATGAATTGTGTGTGTGTGTGTGTGTGTGTGTGTGTGTGTGTGTGTGTGTGTGTGTGTGTGTGTGTGTGTGTGTGTGTGTGTGTGTGTGTGTGTGTGTGTGTGTAATTTTTTAATCATTACAATTTATTGAAAATTTATCAACATTTTATAAATTATCAAGTATGTATTACATATTCTATTGAAGCATGTAATTTTATGTATGGAAATACTTGACAAGATATAGGTTTTCATGATATTCAAATCATCATTTTCTTCATATTTTTTATAATATTAACCTTTAATTATTTTCATGTTAGTATATTTAATTGCTCATACACCATTGTATAATTTTTAGATGTATTTATTTTATTCATTTATAATTTATAAATAAACACTAATTAATGCATACTTATCCACAATATATTAGTAAATAATATTATTAATTAAATGAATACTTAAATAATTGAATTATGCTAATAATAATATTATCTTGTTATATTTTTACTAATAACTAAAATTTGAATCTTCATCCTAGATTAATCTCTTGTCTATATAAGAACATATAAGGTTAATAGTTTGGGGATATTATGGATAAAAATTATTTTACACCAACAAATATTAATCAAAATATGTAGTTATGTTGCTTTGATAAATTCATATTACTTTGTTTTTAATACTTCATAAATTTATTATGCAAATACTTTAGGTATTTATCTTTTGATAGTTAATATGGTTCTGACTCTATCTAAAATAATTTAATATTTTTATCTTATTTGAGAAAGAAGAATTATTTCTATTTATAATTTGTGAAAGAAGAATTATTTCTATTTTCAATTGATAATAGTGAAATCAGAAGAATTAGAACAAGGTTTTTGAATGCCAAAACTAGGAAAACATAATCATCAAAATATTTTGATATTATTTCTCTATTCATCACTAATGATTGTACACTTTTGACATTGTCAAAATATTAAAAATTTATTTATATAAAGATCTCAAATTTTCATGAACTTACCAAGTCATATGTACGTCATATATAGATGTAAAATTTTTATAAAAAATTTACACAATTTTTTTTTGAATGCAATATTCAATATACAATTATAAACCTTACATATTAGATCATTTTTCTTTTTTGGGAATTAACTAATTAAGTCTCATTATTATCTTGGATTGAATATCATAACTATATATTTTTTATGATTATTTGTACAATAGTATAATTAAGATTCATTTATCTATCATACATTAAATTGAGCATGTGTTGTCTTACACCCTCTCGATGGTAAGAAATATCTTCATCTTAAGAAAAACATAAACGGGTGATATAATAATAATGTGTCACATATTTTTTTCATAGTGTTGCAATACAAACTTCAACATACCTCCAATAAACATAATTTTTAATTTTTTTTACTAAAATTATTTAAATATATATGTTTTTTCTTATATATAAATATGTAATGTAGTTTTAAATATTGATTAAAAAATGAAATGAAATAAAGATAGCTAGTTCTGTTTTCAAAATTGTCCTTTGTATTTTAGATCATCGAAATGATATACTTTTTAATGATAATTATGTGAATGGATATCAAAGTTATAATACAAATTAAATAGTTTATGATATAAAAAACTTGCTTAGAGGAACTAGATTGAGCTTATAATTTTTTAACATTTTAGAAAATATGTCATGCAAAACCTTTGTGAAATAGCAATATTATAAATGGTGTTGAGATATATTTAAATACTAAACATTATCATGATATTTCTTTGGAATACCAAATCAGAGCTAATATTGAATAAATAACTTATAAGTTAGATAGTTGATAAATGAGTGTCCATAATAGTGATTATGCTTTTAATTGTAGAAACATTAGTTTAAAACACTATGAAGAACTTAATGTAATAGGACTTATCATTTATTTATTTATCAATTTTTTTATAAACCTACCAATGATCATGTTTATATTTCATCTAATGGTGTTTCTATTATTCCATGTATTTTCCTACTTCTCAAAATACTATGTTCTCTCAATATATCTACATTACTAAAATCAAATTCTATAAAAATTTCAACATTTTTCAATTACATCTCAAGTTGTTCAAATGTCTCAACATCTTTCTAAGATTAAAATTTTTCAAAAATCTCTTTTATAATACTTACCAAATTGCTTCACATGTCCCTGGTACTTCTATTTCATAATTCATGCTACTTCTAACTATATTCTAAATACTTTTCACTATTACCATGCATATACTTTTTAAGTTGTAAAATCAAATAAAATTTATATCTCAAGGGTCTAAAATTATTAATAGTGTGGTCACTTCTAATTATGTTTTTATAAATTTATTAGATAATATTTATTTTTATCTATTTACAGTATAATTTTTTTCTTTAGAATTATATTTGTTTATTTGAAATCAAAATAATTCTCATTAATATTAATAAATTTATGCCTCTTTTCTATACTCATCTTCGACTATGTATTTGATTAGTTCCAATATTTACCTTTTTCAAAAATTAAATAAATAATTTCCATATTTATAATAGATAAATAATAGAAAAAATTTCAAGACTATCACCCATTTTATATGCATAATTGTAAAAAATCAAGATTTTTAATAACACAAATATAATTAAAATAAAATGACTACATATTTAATTAAAACATAAAATTACATGGAGTGTTATTTAGAAACATTACTCCCTCAATAATTTAAAATAAAAAATTAGTAAATTTAGTCAAAATACATTTTAAAAAAGAAATTCTTTCACTATGTTTATATTAGTTTTTAAAAATAGTCTTTTAATAGATGAAGTTTTCCTATATTTATAAAAAATTATTTGTTATTATTCTCCCCATATACATATATATCATTTTAGTGAATGTAAAACTTAAAGTACTCTTTCAAATATGCATGCCTCCTCCTTTTTAAAAGAATAGAATATGTTTATGAAATAATAGAATATATGTTTCAAAACTATATTAATAATTATTAATTTAAAAGGAACTTGGAATGGCTGAAGTGTAAGAAAGAAATTTGGATGAAATAATCTTGGAAAAATCCATAAAAAATACATTAGTTAGTTGAATTATTCTAGAGATTAAGGGTTTTGGTTGCTTCTAAACCACCAACCTCTTGTGGGGTGACATGCAGGACTGAAACCTTAAGGGTAGATCCTGTGGATCTCTTGAAAGATAAATTTGATCCCTCTAAATCAATTAAGATTTCAATCCCCATCTATTAAAAAATGGCAAAAGACACGCATGAGTTGATAGAATTTTACCTTGTAAATGAAAAGGGAGAATGGACTAAAGTGCATAAAAAAATAGAAAATCCACCATTCAGAATCCTTCTAGCATGTCCCTCTATTTTGGAGTGTTCCTTGGTAGATGATTTGTGGAAGGCCCTCTACCCTTGGGAAAATTTTGGAATTCCATAGGTAGAAATTCTGTGGAAAATCCTTTGCAATCTATCTGATCTCTTTGGAAGACCATCAATCATTGAAGGTTGGTAAATTATGCTACATGGTTAAGGAAGTTTTTATTGTTTTTATTGTTTTTCTTGATTATCTCTTAGCTCAAGTGGGCCTTTTTTACTTTGGTAGTGTAGTTGTTTCATATAAATAATAGTTTTGTGGAAGGTTGTCTATTTATTATTAAAGTTCAACTATAAGGTAGGGTGTTCCTTGTGACAAGATATAACTTAACTATCTATTGGGTTTTTAATTTCACATGGGCCATTATGTTTGACATCTCATTCAAACTTAAACATTTTATCTCTAGTAAAAGGGTACATGACCCTTCAAAACCTAATTTTTTACCTTATTTAATAATAAAATTTATGAATATAAAAGGAGAAAAAATAAAATGTAGGTTACCTTGTTGAATCCTATTTATGAATAAGGGATCCCCACATAAAAAATCAAATATAATGATCAAGCTAATCAAAATAGAATCAACCATCACACATACATTCATATTGTTATATGAAAGGTTTGATTATATCTTTATACTCTAAGGAATATTTTAAAATTATTCAAACTTTAAATTAATTATGTATAAATATGTATAGGGAAATATTTACTTATATATAGTTAATAATATTAAAATACCATATTAGATTATACCAAAATGTATTCCCTAATATAGTGTAACGTCCCTTATAAAGCAAATAATAAAGTAAACCTAAATAAATTTAAAATATGAAAGCTTTTGTGTGCATCACTAGTCACATGTTCTTTAAAAACCTTGGTTAATGACTTCTTGTGTCTTCTAAAAAGTAATTATAAGTATGGAAGTCACATCTGGAAAACTATCTCGAATAAAAAAGAATTCCACAAGACCATTAGTGATCATGTATTTTAATTTAATATTGGTTATTAAGATAATTTATTTAGATAATGACTATGAAAATATATTTTTTATAAGTCTACATTCAATTATCAAGGTAAAATTTTGATCTTCAACATTATCATCTATCACCTTTTTTGAAACATTTTCAATTTTGTTGAAATAATTTTTTTATATACAAACATGCTTAAGTACAAGTGAAATAGTCCAATTTATAAATTGATTAATTTTTTTGAATTAAAATAAATCTTAAGGATAGATTAAATGAGATAATATTAAAAATATAACAATGATACTAATAATGTTTATAATTTTATATAAAAACCATCTTCCAAGCTTATTTTGAACTACCAATGAGAGTGTAGGAAACTCAATCTAGGCTAAGTGAAAGTTAACAAAATATTTTTAAAAATTAGTTTAGTTTAACATGATTACTTAACATTTAATAAAATAATTGTATCATTCAAGGCTATTGCCTATAAAGTTTAACAAAGTTAATTTTTTGAAAATCGTAAAATCCCATGGTGTTATTTAATTATATGCATTAATTTGAACCAAAGATACATGATCTCATTAAAAATTCAAATCTAAGTAGAAAATATAAACAAAATTTAAAATTAATTATTAAATCTACTCAATCAAAATTTTAAAAAAATAAACAAGAATGTTCCAAATCATAACATTAAATCAAATAACAAGCAAACAAATTTTAGATGCTAGATAAAAACATAGAAATACCAAAGGTCTTAGTACATGTCCACTCATGGAATTTTTTTTGGGTAGTGGTTCAATTAAGATTAATAAATCATCTCACCTAATCATGTTTGATAATAATGAGGTTAAAAACTACAACACATTTGATTTACCATGATTCATAAGAGTTTTTATAGGTGAATTCATTCACCAAACAATTGTAGTCATGATAGATGATAATTCAATTATAAATAGTTGTTGGTAGATAAATGATAATTCAATTCTAAATAATTGTGAGTAGGGTTTTATTAATTGTCATAGAATTTATACTACCAGTTGATATGTAGAAAAAAATAAAGGTAGAGGAATTCTAAATTAAATTATATAACTAAGATATTTTGATTTTTAATTAGTTTTTTATAAATAAAAAAATTAAATAAAAGATAAATTTATATAAATTTTAATGTTGAAATTGATATATGATGATTGGAATTGAAATATAATAATTGAAAATGAGATGTAAACAGATATTAAATTTAAAATAGAAATTGACATACCACTATACCTATCAGCGTATATCAATATATTATAATAAAAATTATAAGATTATATCTATTTTAATTTTTTTTCTTTTCAATAATACACAAAATATTAAATTTATACATAATAAAATTAAAATTAAACATAAAAATAAATAATTTAATTCATAACACTTCACCTTACCACTATACCTATCAACATATATCAATATATGACATAATAAAAATTATCATATTATATGTATTTTAATTTTTTTTCTTTCTAATAGTGCAAAAAATAAAAAAATTATATATAAAAAATAAAATTAAAAAAATCCAAGGAAGTGTAAATTATATATATGAAAACAAACATAATCTATACCTTATGTTTAGAAAATATATAAGATATTATATATAATGTCTAAGTGCCATAAGATGAAAGACATCTGATTTTGATTCCATACATGTTACCATATGTACCAGGGATGTGCATACATAAAATGCATGGTAATATTAGATAAAGGAGAAATATCCACATTAATTTTTTGGGACTCTATGATGACATACAACATTATCCATTTTGATCTCAAGATTTCAAGAAAGGCCATTTCGATCTCAATAGGGGAATTCAAAAAAACTATATTACAGAGGAAGATAGAAAGATTAAAGAGTAGCTAGCATATAATTTTTTGAAAATCATAATTTACTTATGTGAAGACCTTCATTGAGGATGTCATTGAGTAGGAAAACTTGGTAAGTTTCCTAAACAATATGATACAATGGATGAACTTGCCAGCTAGGAGGGTTTTCAAAAATTATGGAGGGAATTAAAACCAATAGTCTATACAACCACAAACTCATGGTGGCAGCATTTGAGTGGTGAAAGTTACACTAGAATGATTTGTATTTATCTTTTGATTTTTTTAATTAAAAATTTATTAGTATAAAACATGGAATTATTTGTATCCATATCTCTTTGTATATAGCAGCCTAATACATCTGGGAGATCAATTTTTTTATCGTAATAATCCCTATCATAATAAGTTACACCAAAAATATGTGTCTTTATCTTTTGATTTTTTTATTAAACCTTTATTAGTATAAAACTTGAAATTATTTATATCCATATCTATTTGTATATGGCAACCTGGGAGGTCAATTTTTCTATCGTAATAATCCCTATCACAATAAGTTATGCTTGAAAGATGTGTCTTTATATTTCAAAATTTTATTATTAAATGTTGATGAGTAGTTTGGAATTATTTATATCTATATCTATTTACATATGGCAATTTAAATCATATATAATATGTCTTAGAGGTTAGTTTTTCTATCATAATAATCCCTATCATAGTAAAATAAATAATCTATTGTAGAATCAAGTAATGTTGAACTTGTTATCCTTATGCACTCATGTCTCATCATTATTTTAAAAATATGATTAATATAATCCATTATTCATTTACTATATTATATAGAGCACGAATAGTATGCTTTTGTACCATTCTTTTATTTGTTTATGTTCCTATGTAAAAAATTTATAGACCTTTTAAGAAATTACCTCGGGAATGAACATAGTATTTGGAATAAGGGAAGAACAAAAATCAAGTAGTAGTGAAAACTAATAAGTTTCATTGCTACTTTTTGCTAAATATCATTTACTTATAATAAATAAAAATATATACAAAATTTTTAAAGCTTAATTGTATTATAGAAAGAAGAAAAATATAAAATTAATTAATAATAAAAATATTACATTAATTAACATTAAATTTTGATAAAAAAATGTTATAAATAATCACTTTTTCATTTTATTAAAAAATCAATATAACATTAGTTAATAAAATATTAATTAATTTTAAATTTTAATGAAAAATATAATAATTGATCACTTTTTCATTTTACTAAATGTAATGTAATTTATGTTGTTATTTCTCAACGAGACAATTATAATTATCATGAAACACCACTATCAAAACATATAAAATTTGTGGATTTTCAACTAACACGTAATATGCATCAATTTTTAATCCATACATTTTATTTTTTATCTTAAAAAAAATGTTTTAGAGAGATAAATAATCACACGTATTATGCCAAATAAAAATGAAAATAAAATATTAAACCTATGCCATGATTAGATTAATATTTAGTAATAGTAAAAAATACGTATATCATTGATTAAAATAAAGTGAAAATATATATGGGTCACCTTGAAAATTGCTTATGTAGACATATGGAAAAAAGGCCCATAGTTGGCCTCTAAATAAAAATCCTACATATAGATGCCACATTTCCCCTCTTCTCCTTAAAAGTATTTTGGCAAACTCTGACTACCACCACAAATTATTGGTTTTTCCATCTTGCTCCCTTTCTATTTAATTTATTTGCCTTCCTGTTTTTCTTGTTGTTCTGATATGAATTTGCTTCAATTCAATTAAAGAATATGTATTAGAGGTAACATGATTTATATATTTGGTTTTATGGATTTTTTCCATTATAGCAATACAAATATTTTCATCTTTACAAGTTAACTACACATGTTTTCTTTGACTTTTTGCTTTTTCTGGTATAATTTAAGTATTCTTGATTTCCATAAATGAAGTGTAGGTTTAGGGTTTGAAGATGGGTTCGAGGGATTTAATAGCATGTTTATTCCTAGGTTTGTTTTGTTTTTCAAGCGTGTGTTGCGCTAATGAGGGTTTCATAAGGGTTGGGGTAAAGAAGATGTTGTTGGATGTGCCACCTTAATGACTAATAAAATTACTACAAGAAATGGCAATTTTGTTGATGCGCTTATATGAAAGTTGTTAGTTTTATGATCAGATTTGAAACAATCAAAAAATGCAATATAATGAACAATGAACACAATAATATACCCTGGGAAAAACCTCCAACTTGAAGGGAAAAACCTAGAAACAATATATCTCTTATATATTGAATAATAAGAACAACAATCTGGTTTACAATGAATTTTCTTTCTTTTTCTACTTAAACAATGAGAAATCAATCTATATATATATAAGTGAGAGGAAATGGATGCATCTCTTAAATTTCCCTGTCGGCCTCCACCAAACAAATTATGTCTTTAATAATACAATAAGTTGGGCTAGAAGTGGGAGCCTGATGCTGCTCCTTCAACATCAACACTCCCTCTCAGCTAGGGAGGATACTTCCAGCTGCATAAGACATGTCAACTCATCATGATGTAAACCACAATGGCTACAACAATTCATAGTATGTACAAGTGCTCATCACTTTACATGATATCCACCATGGTTCTTCTAGAGGGTGGAATCAAGGGATTTCACCTTGAACTTCTCCCACAGAGAAGAACTTGTTATCAAGGGATTTCACCTCAAACTTCTCTCACAGAGAACTCATTATCAAGGGATTTCACCTCAAACTTCTCTCACAGAGAAGAACTCATTGTTAAGGGATTTCATCTCAAACTTCTCTCACAGAGAAGAACTTGTTATCAAGGGATTTCACCTTGAAATTCTCTCATAGAGAACTTGTTTTCAAGGGATTTCACCTCAAACTTATCTCATAGAGAAGAACTCGTTATCAAGGGATTTCACCTCAAACTTCTCTCATAGATAAGAACTCATTATCAATGGATTTCACCTCAAAATTCTCTCACAGACAACTTGTTATCGTAATGAATGATGGTAGGCTCCATTTATTCTCCAAATAATCTTGCAAGGAGCTTATGAATCCATACTACTTCTTGAGCTACCATACAAGCTGAAATATACTCTCCCTCTACTGAACTCAATGCTACAAATGACTTCTTCCTACTTTTATAGTAATTCTTGATGATGACCTCTTTTATCTGATATTTCAAGCCCAGTGGAGGCTCTAGTAAACCACCAAAGAAGAAAGGCTTACACATTCCATTCCACATGGTAGCCACATACTTGTCATTTATCATCATGTTCTGACAAACAATAATGTGGTAGTCATGTAGCAAAGCCACATCCTCAGGGGTGTCGATCAGGTAGTCCATTAGCTCCACATACTCAGTGACATGTTTTTGGTGATTCGAATCATTTAACTTCCAATGCTAGAAAAATCCTCGGTATCACCTCAGTGTAAGTATCTAAAATTATTATCTGGGGAAGAAATAGTGTGTCAGAATACCTATCAAATCTGATCTTCCCCAACCCTTTGAATGATTTGAATGAAAACCCAGCCTTCACTAGGTCTACCACGTTGTATTTGTTGAGAAAACCTTGTCGACCACTCAAGACTGGATGAGGGAAGAAAATACCACACACTGCCGTAACCATGTCTCCCAATGTGATTTTCATCTTCTAACTCAATGTGGGTGGAGTCCCAACCATCTAATCTTTCTCAATTTCAAGGAAGGAAGAGACATATTTGTGCATGCATCTTAGTAGATGTTGTTCCCCCTCTTATTTAACAGATAAATTGTGACATACATGAAATGAAGACAAAGTAGCTATTCGAGAGAGAAAGTGTTGTTTAATCTTGTTGTCCATCTTAAGAGATTTGTCTAATTTTTGGACAAGGAAGAGAGGGATATGGTTTTTGAGCTTCACAATGTCACATCTCACACTTGCCATTACAGGCATGATATCACTAGAATCTTCAACGTCACCATTGAAGCCACTTTTTAGAAAGTAGTAGAGGAATAAGGCATCTACCGTCATCATCCACACAAACTTCTAAGCATCCTTTACTATGTCCACCTTCCAGTCGTAGAACTCCTCTAATTTGGAAAGCACACAGGCCTCAGATATATATATATATATATATATATATATATATATATATATATTGAAGAGGTCTTTGATGAGATTGGGGTTGTTGTTGGCTATGTCCCTTGTTAGTTTGAGCCTGTAGTCTCTTTAACTGACTCACCATCATCTCCAAAATAGCTCATTATTTCTTATCTCTTGTCTTCTATGAACACTCAATTGGAAGCTCCAATTTGCTAAAATAGGGATAGATAGGAGATATAAAGAACAATATAGAAATGTTGCAATGACAAATCTGATCACAATCTTCTTCAAAACCACTCTAATACCATGTTAGGTTTATGATCAGATTTGAAACAATAAAAAAATGCAACACAATGAACAACGGACACAACAATATACCCTAGGAAAACCCTCCAACTTGAAGGAAAAAACCTAGCAACAATATATCTCTTATATATTGAATAATAAGAACAACAATTTGTGTTACAATGAATTATATTTCTTATTTTACTTGAACAATGAGAAATAACTCTATATATATACAAGTGAGAGGAAAGAGACGCATCTCCTCAATTTCCCTATCGGCCTCCACCAAAAAAATTATGTCTTAAATAATACAATAAGTTAGGTTGGAAGTGGGAGCCTGACGCTGCTCCTTCAACATCAACAAAAGTTTGGCCTCCAAAAAGGTTGAGAGTTTGAATCCAATTCAGATGATTACATACCTTTGAACAATTATTTAGATGCTCAGTATTTTGGGGAGATTGGAATTGGAACCCTACCTTAGACTTTTATGATTATTTTTGACACAAAAAACTCCATTCTTTGTGTGCCTTCATCTAAATGCTACTTCTCGATGAGAATTATAAGTCAATTTTTTATTTTTAGGTTCCATAGGTTGTGGAGTAATGAACCCCTACCATTAATTCCTTCAATGAGATAAGTGTTCCTTCAATTTGATATTTAGGTGATGGTGACAGTAATCAATAGAAAATTGCATAGTTTATTTCATGATCTGACATCATGATATTGTTCAGCCCATTAATGAGCTCTAATGTAATATTGTTAAACTTTTTAATCGTTACAAACTCACCTATTTCATGGATGTTGCAACATCTATGTTTGTGCCACATTCAAAAAATTAAGGCATTGTAAGATTTACACAAATTTTAGTAGGCTAGGATTTATGTAACAAAATCTTTACAAAGATAGTTTTTTCTCTTAATCATGTCATCGCCAAGCTAGGTTTAATTATTTCTAGTGACCTACTATCTTTTCAGATGTATGAGTAATTGCACAAAATATTCATTTCAAATTCAATGTATTTCTATGTTCTAGATAAATCTGACCGTTCTTATATTGTACAATTAAATTTTCTATATATGTCTAAAATAATTAAACACCATGCTTGTGAGGCTGATTTCCAACAAAAACAACAATAGTTTGTAAAACCAAACCATGTGTTAGTAGTAGAATAGAATTCAATAAAATATTCTTTTTTTTGTTTCTTGTGAGATGAATCTTGGAGCCTTACCCATTTTATAATCCTCCAACTAAAAATATATTGAACATACAATAGTATAATAGGAGAGAATATTTTGTTAAATATTATTTTATATTATGTTGTCTATCTAGGGTCCTAAGAATGTTTAAGGCTTTTTTCATATAATGTAAAATAATGAATTTTATGAGTTTTTTCCTGGTATACTTTTTATATAGAATTGAAAGTAATTGATTTAAATTTATATCAATGTTTAAACTTTGAACATGAATATTAATTACTAATAATTAAAAATTATACCATTTTTCATGATGACAATTTTATAAAGGAGCCTTACTTATTCTAGAAATAAATGAAAATGATAGTCACAATATTTTATATTTTATAATTCCTTGATTCATGGTTGTTTCAATACCCTATTTTTTATTTTAGTAGCCATGTAATCTTTCAATATATATATTACCATTATAGAGTTTACCTTTTTTAAATCCTTTTCTTCTTTGATGATATTGAAGCCCTTACCTATTATCTTCTCATATTTATTACCACAATGCATTCCTTCTATAATGGAATAAAACTCACCTTGCCTTTTAATGAAGGGGATTGTCCTTTTTAATCAAAATTCATCTTATAAAAGCCTATCTATGTTTTTCTTCTACTTTCAAAACTAATTAATAAGCATATTGCATATATTTTATTATATGTATGTTTAATTCATCTTTAATATAAAACATCAAACCATTTAAATACCTTTCAGCTATGCATTCTTATATTTTGCCATACTCCATTTGTATATAAACCTTGTATAACTCATAGAGATATTCTTGTATATTTTGATATTTTTACATTAAATTCTATAATTTTATGTATATATTTTATGCATAATCTACACAAATAAATTTTTTATGAGGTTCTTCTCCATCTTGTTCTAAGTGTTGATCTTTTCCTTACTCTTTCTCTTTCTTTCTTTTCATAGGTGATCCCACTAAATAGTTGCATAACCCTTCAATTTCAAGCATGCAAACTTTACCTTCTTTTGTTCTCTCAAACTTTTCTATTAAAAAAATGATTCCATGTTGTGTAACGAGTCTATTAACTCTTACTATTATAAACTATGTCCATTCTATGAAACTTCAACCTTGATTCCTTTGTTTCTTCTTTCTAAAACCCAAACCATCTTCTCTTTGATTGATAGTGGTTATTTATGTTCCTCCTCTTTTTTCTTAAATTATTATTTATGATCTATTTCTTCCAATATTTCCTCTCCCTCTTGCCTTTGTCTTTAATTTTTTTATATTTTTGAGAATTTCAATTAATTGTTTCACTTGCCTTTGAAATTTTTGAATAGTCTTGTTCATATGTGAAATTCCCCCTCATCTTATTTGAAACTTTACACATTTTATTCAACCAAAAAATATTTTTATTAAATATAATTTAATAACCCAATATAAATTCAAAAATATATTACCTCCAAGATTTGAACTTATTTTGATACCAAATGATGAATTCGCAAACTAGCAAAGCAAAATATCAATAAGTACAATACTCAGAATTGTATGAAATAATAATATTTATTGATTCTTATTGAATGAATAAAATAAATATATAAAATTATTTAAATAAAATTTAAAATTGGAGTTGATGGGAAAAATTTAAAAAAATAGTAAACTATATGGAGTTAATTTACCTTGATATAAATAGCGATTTTATTTGCATATTAAATTTTACATGTAAGTTTGGATGGGCATAAAATTTTAAACATATCTTATAAATACTAAAGTCATGATGTTAGATGTCAACCCAAATTCACGTCTAATCACAAGATTATCTGATTTTCAATATTTTTAACATGATTAAAAATACTATAATGTGATTTTGGACCCCTAGATGATTTCTCATGGCTATTCAAACATCTTATAATTAGACCTAACTAGTGAAGTGGGTTATTGTTGTGTGTTTCTTTCATTTACATTCTTTTTTCCACAAACAAGAGCTCAATCGAATTAATCAGTCAAAATTTAAGGCTATTAAAAGATGGGTATCTGCGTCAAACATGTGATTTTTGGTGAGTATGAGAGGTGCGGGTAGAGGGGAAAATATGGCTCATGTGGGAAGGGTAATTCAAATTTTAGTCAGTCTTATAAGGGAATGTACCCAAGCCACTCATCTTATTCTGAAATGAAAATTTAATTTATTATTTAATATTGAATTAGATAGGTTGTTAAGGTTATACACTGAGAAATGTATGCAAAAAAAAAAAAAAAAAAAGTCTTGGAGGTGCTTGGCTTTACCTAGGTATTACAACCAAAGTGGATTGTTTTTAGTTTTGTGGAAGCTATAATTATTGGCCCTAATTATGTGTTTTTAGCATGTTTTTAATACATTAAAGATTGTTCCAAACCCTTTTCTTATCCCTTCCTACTTTTGTCTATCTCCTGTGAGTTTCGCATATATTGACACTTTTTTTTTCAAGCTTTTGTAAACACTTAGGATGTTTTTCAAGTGTACATACACTATTAGCATGTTGTTTGTTTGTTTTTTTTGGTCTTTTTTCCTTTTGTTTTAAGTGTCTTCATTCAATGTTCTTAATTTTTTTTTTAAACTAATAAATATTTATATGGGCACTAATAGAGTCGTATTTTGTATTAAATAAATTTATAAATATAAATAGATTTTAATTCATGTAGAATTTTTTTTTTTAAAATCAGAATATATTTTTTATAAAAAAATTTGAACATTTTATATGATCAAACATTCATTAAAACATTTATTCTATCATATAAATTTATGTTTAGACATATATCATAAAATATTAATTTAAATACTAATTAAAACTTTCAAATTTATTATTTTTATTATTAATTTTAATTATTAAATAATTTAAACAAGGTCATAATAGACTATTGTAGGGATATAATGTTCTAAGTAAAGAGATACAAGGCCAACAAACCGACCCCCAAAAATTATCTTAATCTATAAACTTATTTAACATTGGTTAATAAAATAAGAATGAACGAATAAATTAGAGCACTGGATATAAGTTTTTTTTTTAAATGTCAAACTCTAAAAGGAATTAAATACTAGCTTATCAATATAATTATATTATATAATTAAATATATCAATATAATATGAAATATATTGTGGAAAAAATGATATCTAATAAAATTTATCAGTATATTTTATATATATTTATTTAAGATATACTAATATACACTATTAACAAATACATTTGTCATCAACTAATACATGGAGTTGTTAAGGCAGAGGGAGTTGTTAAAGTACATCAACATTACAATCTAGAAAGAATGTCCCAAGCAGTCCCGTAATGTCCACAACCCTATTTTATTTAGGGTTAAAGTTGATCGTTGATAAAACTAAAGATGGGAGCTCCTGCAACAGCGAAATCATGAGACAATCTAACAACTTCAA
Organism: Torreya grandis; assembly: GCA_037957365.1. Classification (NCBI taxonomy): domain Eukaryota; kingdom Viridiplantae; phylum Streptophyta; class Pinopsida; order Cupressales; family Taxaceae; genus Torreya; species Torreya grandis. The sequence goes on along the minus strand of JARHVA010007730.1, from coordinate 66,037 downwards.
GGACCAAATTATTAATCACACCCGAATAGTTAAAGGATTTAGCTCTCTTCCTAACCAGGGGGTCGTCCAGGTCTTCTAACAGAATAGGAAGAAAGCAAAAAGAAAAAGAAAAAATACATCTAGAATAACTTTAGAAATCGGATCTGACCAACACAATTCTGACCACTTCAATTGCATAAGGGTTTTTCCAATTTGGTCTTCATTATCACAAAAATTGCAACACCTTTCCCAGGATTATCAACAAATCGGGCATTAGAAGGCACTTTAACCACGATATCTAAATTTCCCTCAAATGAGCAGAGTAAATAGAGGAAAGTTCACTTACCAGTCTTAGCATTTAAGATTTGAAACCTGTATTCTTTTTACAGTTCTAAAAGGCCTGAAAGAGATCATCCTTTGTAGCTGGATCAAAGCCTTTCAATTGCAATGTTTGTCTAAATACGGCAATAGTTTATTCAACCCTCCGCAATTTCTCACCATCGCGAACACTATCACTCAATAAATTTTTAAAAAACCAATGCACCCAAAGAGAAGGATCAAATCTTTTTAAAAGGTTATCATAAGAAATGGGGCAACACAGATCCACCATCTAACCACCTGGGTGATAAATTTTTAAAAACCCAATGCACTTAAAGGAGGAGGATCAAATCTTTTTAAAGGTTACCATAAGAAATGTGGCAACAAAGATTCACCATCAACCCATCGTTGTGCGTACCCAGCATGCACAAACAGTGGATCCACTCTCCATCTTATTGACATAGATAATCAATAAGCAGAGGAAATTAGAAGTAAAGAGAATGAAAGTGAGAGTGGAGGACGATGTAACGAATAAAGATTTCCACCACTGTCAATCACCTTGAAACACCCCCGTCAATGCCTTAATGTGGGATAAACTAAAGCCCCTTCAAAAATGCAATCAGCGACACCAACCAAGGAAATAATCATTTCAATAGTTGGTGGGATAGAAGGAATATATTTATTGATTAGTTTCTCAAATTTCTCCTATAATAAGTTATTATTTTATGGCTTAAAAGAACCATCTTCAAAGATATTATTGGTTTTTGATATTGTTATTATCAGGGGTTCCATAAATATAAAAATAGCTATAAATGTTCTCTAGTTTACCACATGTCATAGTACTTGTTTTGTTTTTCCATCAATTTTTAGGTATTGTTACATAATAAAGGAGGCAAGAAAGAAATTTATTTTTCTGCAAATGATCAGAGAGAAAATATAGGAATTTGAGTGAATTTTTTAAAAACTAAAACCAATTAAACACAATCTTCAAAAGAAATTGATCCTATTTTTCACTTCATTAAGAGCGACTGTATGCTTTAAATGTCATAAAAGAGTACAGAATGCTCTATATAAATCTCACTATTTAGTTTGAATTTTTTAAGTAGCTCTATGTCATATCCAGATGCGTATTTTCACTATCAAATTTTAACTACTATCAGTGTATCTTATAATATACAAAATGTACTACTAAACCTTATATATATTAAAGTCCCTAATTAAATGTTAGAGGGATTTGTATTGTAATTTAATTGAATTCTATTTATACATATTCAAGAGGAAACAATTGCATCTACTTGAAAAGTTTGGAGATAATCTCATTTTTTTTAAAATCTCTTAAATGAAAATATCATATACTATGTAAAATATCATATATTATTATATTATGCTCATTTCATAATGTCCAGGACTAAGAACATTAAGTTAAAGCATTCCAACTTACATAAGTAACCTTCAAATACTTTTGATACCAAGAAATCATGTGAGTGATGAAGTCAACTGCGATGTGCCCTCAAATTTTTATCTTCACAAACCTGGAGAGAGACACAAGCAGATTATACTATAATAATTTATTCCATCTGAAATAAGCTTGTCTAGATTAATTTCACTTATCTGCTGTAATGAATCCATTCTTATATCTATACGACATTAGAACATTGAACTCAAATAATAAATATTAAAAGGTGAACTTGAGTTCATCAGAATTTTAGTATTACACGTTGTTTTAGTCCTAAACAAAAACTTTGAAAACCTAAGTCAACCCAAAAAGGTTAAACATGTATCCATGTAGGTTTTGGAAAATGATTAACGTTCACTTACATTTTCATGGTTTGGCCATCTTTGATTTGCAGTCTCAAGGTTGTTTCTCACCATGATTAAACCTATTATCAAAACAAAATAGTAAATCGTGTCTGTTTGAATCAATGACCATGGGATAGCTATGAAATTTTTTATGGTGGAATATAAAATTAGTATTTATTATACCATAGCTGCAGATCTGGCTGTTGATCATACCCAGTATCCTTCAAGTTTGGTTGGCTTGGTTGAACGCGAAATGCAGGTACTGCCGGGGTCACTTGAAGAGGGTTTGGGCCTTCTTGCTGGCATAGTGCACTCGAATAATAACTCTGCAAAGCCTGATGCTCAAGTAGCTGGTTGGAAAGAAGACACATATATTTAGATTGATAACACATACGAGTTGAGAAAAGACAGAAACCAAAAAGTGTATATGGGATCAATAACAGGTATAAGTGGGGAAAAACCTACCATATGCTGCAGGTATTTGTTATCATGTTCTAGTGCAGCCTCCTACATTACCAATAAACAACAACAGTCCACATTTAAATGCAATGTTACCAAATATTGTGGTCTTAGTTTTTCCTTTTCTTTTTATTTTTTCTTTATAGTTCTGTATTTTTATATTTGTTATATCTTTATCAATATAAGATGTTTTATGGGTGCCGCCGAATTTATTAGGAAGTCAACCTGTGACGATCCAGCAAGTAATCAGCCTTATAAAACTCTCAAAACTAAAGTTGCAACTTTCACTCATGCAATCTGTATAGATATGAATAAAAAGGAAACCCAACTTACCCTGTGCCTTAAGGAGTCTAATTGCAATGAGACGAGCTGATCCTGTTGCTTGAGCACAAAGTACTTTTACATGAGCGATCTGGATCTTCTGTTATTATTGTTAACTAAAAATAAAAGTGCGATAATAATTTACCTTTCTTCTTCGAACCTTAGTTGTTGCAATCTCAAGTTCTTGCTCCAGTAGTTGTAGCTGCTCCATGGGCAACGAGGCCACATCTTCACCCATTCTGTGCCTGTGAAAGATTAATTAATGAGGAAAAGTAATACTTCTCTCAACCCAAAAAAAAATTAATATTTAATGAATATGGAGTAGAGTAACACCTTAATTGACTTCTAAGCCATTCATTTTCACCCTTAGCTCTTTCAACTTCGTAAAAGAACATCTGTTGTTTTGTCCAACAATACAAACAAGAAGCAATGTAAATTAGCATGTGAAATAGGGTGGGATATCAATGCATATGGTATAATAATCTTTCCTGCCCCGACCCCCCAAAAAAAAAATGAGTGAAAAAAAACATTGAGATATTTTTATGTGATCAAATTTAAACTGCTTGAAGAAGTGGAATCTATGAGATCAACACATGATTAAAAACATAAGCAAAGGCTTACATGTTGTTCATGGTCCCAAAGGCGAGCTCCTGAGGTTGTGAAATATCTCTCTAAAATTTTCTTCATGCTTTTGGACACAAAATAAATGATTATTATTCAAGACGCTACAAGATTTAAATAATTAGAAACCCTAACCCAGCCTCATGTGTACAAACCCTGAAACTCTAGTCAGTTTCATCTTCTGTCTAAAAACCTTAAATCTTGTATTACACAAGCCTTGCCGTTTAACACACATCTTATCACACACCATTCCTCAAAATTGTACATATGTGATATTACTTAATGAATGCATTTTATTAACATCTATAATGTACCACTTACAATCTATAGAGAAAACTGTTCACATCAAATATCTATAGAGAAGTGCAATTTATAAGACCTTTTATTTTATCTTTTTGAAATGTAAAGAGAAAATATTTCCTTTATCAAAGCCTTAATCCTAATCATCCAAAAAGATCCATATATAATATATTTAATAGCTAGATAGCAATATGTACACAAATTATCAAACCCTTAATGATAACCACCCAATAAAAATTCCATATATTATGTATTTAATAGTTAGATAGCAATATGTAGACAGATCTCTTGAAAAAAAGATGAATCTTATTTTTCTTCAAAATAATCACATATAAATCCTTATAAAATACATGTAATAGTTAGATAGTAATATGTACAGAGATTATTAGAGAAAGATGGATTTATTTTTCTAAAAATATTAGAGAAAACTGAATAATAGTTTTCAAAAATAAAGAAAGAAACCTACCTGGTGCTTGAATATTCAACCAGTTTTCCAGTACTGGAGAAAATAATGACTGCAACCTCTGCATCACACAACACTGAAAGTTCATGTGCTTTCTTCCTAAGCCCTCCTTTCCGCTTTGAGAATGTAACTTGTCTGTTAGTTATATTCTCAATTCTCTTGATCTCTATCTTTCCTCTTCCCATTGTTGTTAAAACTCCTCAACAGCCTCGATTCAATCAGAAACAGAGTCTCCCTCAACAAGAAAAAAACTTTACATATAAATACTAAATAATATTGGGAAAAAAAATGATATCAACGATGCAGACCCTCTTCTTACACAAGAACAGCAAGTTGTGCCGTCGATTTCCTAACCTCAGACAATCAACCATGTCACAATCGACAAATTTTCCTTTTTAAGGAATGTACCCACCACCTTGTAAATGGTTCAAAGTGGAAGTATGTAAAAACAAGAGTACTAAAAGTTACTAGGCCCATTATATGGCCAACACTTGTCATTTGAGAGGACTTCTAGGACCACCTATCTGTTGGATAATACCGGGCGTGTTGTTTTTAAGTCTAAATGTAAGCTAGAATAAAATAAACTTTAGGTACTCTTACGTACATAGTTGCAGCGATCCATCAAATCGCCCTCTGCGAAACGTTAAACAGTATCAAAACCAACCTGGCTATTTCTGTGTACATATTCATATCTATACATCTCAATATGTCAACTACTCTATTATCTTTCTGTCAAGAGGATGAAACAGTACTTATGAATATCTATGCATCCCAATATGTCAAGAACCCTATTATCTTTCTGTGAATAGGATGAAAAACAACCTACCAATTTAAAAGTTGAAAGTAGAACACCCTCATGAAACAGAACCTACCAATTTAAGTGTTGAAAGTAAAACACGCTCAGTCTTGACATGATAAATTTTATGCATGCCTTGCTCCTGATTTAATTAGTAGCTCTGGGTTATATTGCAAACATAGATTTTCCTTGGATGGCTGTTTTTTTCTACTTTCGGAGGAGGAAAAGTGATATTGATCGAATTCAGAAGTGAAAGATAACTTGCCTTTTTAAAAAAACTGGTAATAATTTTGAGGTTTACTGTTTTGACTACGCTTTATAGCAATTTTTAGATGATAACTACGTCTATGGTTAGTGTCTGGCTGTAATTACCATATTCAGTTGCAACACATTAATATTCGCATCGTGCATTATTAGGAACTTGCTTAAACCTCTATATAATGGCTTGCAGGGTATGACACACTTCTGCCACCTTCATAATGTATTCTACCATGTCATCCTCCTCCTTTCGGAGCCTACGTGTGAAAGATAACACATTAAACCCCACCATGTTTAATATAATGTCAGCCCCCTCGCAAACTAAGAATGGAAACTCTCAATAGTCTTAACGGAAAGTAACTGCAACTAATTTCAATCTTCTTTAAACACATTCCGAAGAACAAACCTGGTTTATAAACAACCAACCAACATCACTTCATTATTTCTTCATGAGATATGCCATTATTATTTTTTGACGCGTATATATATAAATAAATTAATTGATTAATTAGAAAAGTGACTAATAACTATAATAGCTATAAATATATGTTGTTCACTGTTGAGTCTATATAATAATTATATGTATTCTTTGATTATTCAAAGAGGATTGAAATGAGCCCTCTCCCAAATACAGGAAAAGTCGTCACCAGACACATCATTAAAACTTGAGCAAGGCCCAAACTCTCGAAATACAATTAAGAAGATAATAAACTCTATATAAAATTAATTATTATTAACATTTTAATTTATTAGGACATTGTAGAGATTCATATTCTAAGGTATAAGAAATCATAAGAAATGTTAAAATTTTGAAATATTTGGGTGATGAAATAGTTGTTGGAAGGAGTAAAGGGAGTGCTTCAATTCTATCTAATGAAGACACTCTAGCTAACACTCAATCACTGGATATGGATATGTTGTGGTTCTTTATTTAATAGTTTTTCTTTGGTTTTTTGGATTTTGGCGGTATCGGGTGAGTCCTCATTCCATTTTTGTTTTGTTTTATTTTTTCTTGTTACTTTGAGGATTTGGATTTACTAGGTTTATGGTGGTTTTGACTTTTGATTTTTTTTTCGTTTTTATTATCTTGGGGATTTAAACCCTTTATGTGTCTGGACTCATTTTCACACCACTTAAATATAAATTTATCTTAATCCGAAATTTTTAAATTAATTTTTTTTTAGTTTTGATTAGTTATATCAATAAAAAATTTGATTTTATAAAATATTATAAACTATTTAACCTTTTATAATTAATGGAAAATAAATTATATAAATAACATTTTTTAGGGATAAATTAGAATCTAATATATTATAAGAAATAAGTAAAATAAAATTTTGTATAATTTATAAAATGTCATATTTAAAATGAATGTTTATTTAGTTGTTATTTTGGAGAGAGAGAGAGAGAGAGAGAGAGAGAGAGAGAGAGAGAGAGAGAGAGAGAGAGAGAGAGAGAGAGAGAGAGAGAGAGAGAGAGAGAGAGAGAGAGATTTAGTCTTCATTTTGAAGATCATTCTTGTCTTGATGATGAGATTAAGAGGTAGTTTGAAATATCAACAATAATTACACACTAGATTATTATTTCTCCATCATACAATGTTAATTACATACATTGAATACATAACTAATAATTTACAATATTATCTAGAGAGAGAGAGAGAGAGAGAGAGAGAGAGAGAGAGAGAGAGAATTTTTCAGTCTTCATTTTGAACATCATTCTTGTCGTGATGATGAGATTAAGAGGTAGTTTGAAATATCAACAATAATAACACACTAGATTATTGTTTCTCCATCATACAATGTTAATTACATACATTGAATACATAACTAATAATATACAATATTATCTTAATTTAATTTAATTTTTTCATAACAAAATCTGTTATAGGTCAAGAATGGTTAATAATACTCCAAAGAGATTACATGAATCTAGTGCCAAATGCATCTCTAAAAGATATTCAGAGTAAAATAAAAATAAGTCTAAGAAAGATTCAATGAGAAATAAATATTCCAATATTTGAAGTGATTAGATTTTAAACCAATAATTTATATATTTTTATTTTTATACAACACACACACACACACACACACACACACACACACACACACACACACACACATTTTATAACCCTTAACCATATTTTAATTATATGTAATCTCGTGTAGTTTCTTGAATTTTGATGTTTTGAAGTAAGAATTGATAATCTTATAATTATCTATAGGTAAAGACTTCAACTTGAGTTGAAGTGCCTCATAAATAAAAGTGCCTCAAGGATAAACGAAGTTAAACATCCATATTCCTTATATTTATTAAATGTCCTTATTAAAGGATCCATGATAATATCTATAACAATGATAGCATCGTCCATTAATCTCATGGTAGATAGGGTACATAAATATAGAATGTTCTTTGCTTTAATATTTTATAAAATACAATTGGTATATACAATTATCATGTAAAAAGTTATGGTGAAATTCTATCCAGAATTGATGAGTGTAATTCTGAAACGTAGTTAAAAAAATCCTTAAACAGGATGGCAGCAACTTATTCATATACTCATAAAACTGAATATAATCCTCATGAAAATATAAATAAAATTATAAACAATGACAATTTTTAGTTTTAAAGCTTTATTTAAAATTAATCCATATAACTTTCAAACAATATTTATTAATATTTTCATACATAATTTAATTAATTTAGTATTTAATATGTTGAGAAAAATTATTAGAAAATTTAAGAGATATTCTTTTCATATCCATATTTAATTTTTGGGTAGAGAATCATAACTATTAAATACCAACAAGACTTATGTCTTTATTTAAAAATTTACATAAATAATTGAAATCTTAAATATAAATGTATATTCTTTATTTATAATAATACTTATACAACTTAAAATTATATATATATATATATATATATATATATATATATATATATATATATATATATATATATATATAATTTTTTAACTTAAATATTTTTAATAATATAAATATAAAAACTCTTTACGTACATTTTAATTTTTTTAAAGTATAAATTACAAACCTCTTTTTTTAATAATTTAAATATGTAAACTATTTCCATACATTTTAAATTATTTTTTCCAAAGTAACAGCTACAAACCTCCCATCCATATAATAACATAGGGAAAGGAAGATGGAATCTTTTATCATAATATCTTGAATTTAGAACTAAAGTATTTTTTTTTTTTAAGGATTTCAATAATACATATTCTTTTATAAATCTAACTGTAATATAAGGGTAAAAGGCACTCCGAAATAAGTGACATGGCTCCTAATATCGATTTCATATTGTTTTAATAATTATTGTATATATAATTTTTTTTTTTTTTTTGGTTGTTGGGAAGACTAATTATTCAAAAACATATGAATGTGATTAAATATTATATCATTTATATATTTAAACATGATAGAGTAAAGGTACTTAAATTGTTCTGCTATTATAAAATATTCTCATTTTTTACAATAAAGATTTTGAGGAGAATAATTAAATTATAAATATTTATTTATTTCTTTAAAATTATTTTTAAGGTTTGAAAGCTTTGAAAGTAAGAATTAAAAAAATTAATAAGAATAATTGAATTATAAATAATTGTACCATTAATTTAACATTAAATAAAAATATTTTTAAAAAATAATTTGTATATTCAATTTTATTTGTGATATATATTTTATAAATTAATTTACTTAACATTTATAATATTTTAATATTTATTAATATTATTTTTTTATTGAGAATAAAATATATAAATTAATTTTATTAAAATAAAACATTATATTTATAAATATATTAAAATATATAAATATTTGTTTAATATATTATATAAATATTTAATTATCTTTTAAATATATTTATAAAATTACTAATTATAAATATATAAAAATTGAAAAAATAAAAATAATTATAAATAAAAATATTTTTGAACATTTAATTGTTCCTATTATTATTGTCGTAAAATATCTTGATCAGTGGATATAAATACATCAGTGTTAACCATTGCACTACAACTCATTTATATATAATTTAATCAAAAAATAATTATTTTTATTATTTAAATTATAATATCTTACAGAGACCTAAATCACCGAGTCGAAATAATTAATGTATTAGTTGAAGAGGAGATTTGTAATTGTTTTTATTTAGCATTATTTTCGGTCTATAACATATGATATTATGCACCTTCATTTCATTTTAAAGGAATTTTTATTACATCAAATACAATTGGATATGTTTTTTTAAACTTCATAAAATCAATTCAACTTTTCAAAAGTATTTTTATATTTAATATTTTAAATGATATTTAGATTTATTAATACTTCCACATTTTAATAAAAATATGTTTAATTTTTTAATTGTTAATTTTTTTGGAACTTACTTTTATCGCTATAAATATTTAATTGTATTTTTATGTTAAATAATTTCAATTTTTTTATATTTAGCATTAATAAATAATTTTTATTTCAATTTTTCAATTATATTTTATATTTAGTATTTTATTTATTAATTATTTTAAACATACAAAATTATATATTAAGAAAATAATATTTAATAATTTGAAAATAAAATTAAAAATATATTTTATTTTTTATAATTTATAATTTTTTATAAATTATTTAATTAATTAATTTATAAAATTATTTAATATATTCTAACATTACTTTTTCATTTGTACGTGTGTATATAATTTAAAATATTAAAATAATATTCTAAATATGTATGAATTTTTTGGTTAAAATTATGTCAATTTTTTTTAATCAATATTTAAGTTCACACATCATGAACCATCATCTCACCCTGATGATGATTTTTAGATTGTGAACCAAAACATTGATTACATTTTTTTAACACAATTTTAACCAAAAAAATAAAAAATAATAACATACATACTTAATACATAAACTATGAAAACACTACAACTTTAGATATTCTAAATATCAATCATCATATCTATTAGTATATAACCATACAATAGTACCTTTCATTAACTATAGTTACGCATTGTTCACTAGTTTGATTTATTCTGCTAATTTCCCATGCCGATATTTATATCTGTATTCATTTGATATGACATGAATAATAAACAGATATCAAATCAGCTGTTCAAACTTCAAATCAGTAGCACAAGTTGACTGCCGAGATAATGACATCCACTAGGGTTCATATCAGACTAAAAAGTTATTTAACAATAGAGTCGGTGCAAGTTGAATCTGTGTTATAATCAACTTGAATTTATTGATAAATTATTTTAATATATTGTACTTTGAAAGATTTGATTCATGATTCAAATAAGTATGAGTAAATTGATTTACTTCAAATTGAACGTGTAATTTATTTTTAACTAAGCTTAATAGCATATATAAAATTATAATTAATTTAATTTAATTAATTAAAAAAAAAATGAAATAAAATTTTAAAAAAATTGTGTTTATATAATTTTAATTGTTTTTATCAATTAATAATATTTTTTAAATTTTTATGATATAAATTAATAATATTTTTAATAATTTTATAGTATAAAAAAATGTTTAAAACCATTAAAAATAATTTAAAATTTAACAATAATTAAATAATTTTGTTTGAGTTATATACTTATTATATATTAGAAAGTCTTAAATACATACTTTCATTTTCGATAGTTTAGACTACACATTCACTTACAATTTTCTTATCTTTCTCTTAAATCACATACAAAATAGAGTTATTTAATTTACCTAATTAAAATACATAATTTTAAAGTGTAATAAAAATAATATTTGACTTGATATTGTGTTGAGAGTTAACTTAGTTTTAAGCATTATCATAGAAACCAAAAAAAACTCTAAGATAAACAATATGCAAACAATTATATCTAACATAAACTTACGTATTTCATCAAATTCTATAATAATTGTTTAGTTTCGTTAAGACATCTTGTAAATATTGAATAGACTCTTGTAAACAATAAATGAATTCTATATATTTTATATTGTATCAAATAAGTTATAATGCTTATGTATTGATATATAATAAATTTTACATGAAGTGTACCAATAGTAAAATTGAGTTCCAATTAAGACCCTATTGAAATGCAAACCATCACCAAATATTCATAAGAAAAAAATATGAGACATAAAATGAGTGCACTATAACCATAAAGTGCCAATAATTTTTCCAAGATTGTACACTAACTTTCCATGCATTTTTGGACTATTTTACATATTTTGTACAAGTGCTCTGAATGGTTGAAAAATGAGGGAAAGAGAATATAACAATTGTACACTAGCTTTCCATATATTTTTGGACTATTATTGCATATTTTGTACACGTGATCTGAATGGTTGAAAAATGGGAAAAAGAGAATATGACAGGTGTAAGGGTTGAAAGAAGGGTTTAAAATATCAAAAAATAATAAAACGTAATGGATAACAAGTAATTTCGACCAATAATTGACAAGTATAAAAAAATATGTTCTCAAATAAAAAATTATATATTTAAAAATTTATAATTTCTAAATTTATCTATGGAATTACAATTTCAATTCATAGTTATAAAATAAATTATAATTTAAGTAATGTCAAGAGTACATTCCTTAATGTAGCTAAAGTAATTAGAATACCTTCTTCATAAGAAAAAGATTGAATAACTTTTAAAATATTATAATATTATGTAATAGTGAAATGTTACTATAACGTGTACATTAATATGACGAATGGCATATATATTTCACTTTTGAGATTTGGGATAAACTTTTTAAAAACAAGGGTTGCGTAGCAGCTAGTCCCTACTTTTAGTAATAGTATTACTATGACTTTGGGATGTTATTCAAAGTTATTCCTAGTCTTGAAATAAGGTATTTGATGAAGTGATTACTAGATAAGGTAGAAGAAAGTGGCAGTGCTTTAATCACAAATGGAGAAGATTTTGTCACTAAAAGAAGTATGTTTAATCTACTACAAAACACTATAATTATGAGAGCTTTTGTTGGTTTGGAAAGTATTGATAGAATATGGTAATGGCATTAGATTTGAAAGTGTGGGCTTTATATATATTTTTTAAACTACCATGAAAAACTATGGGAGATCAAGCTTGGTCTAAACACTGTAATTTTTCTTAACTTTGCATATCTTTCTTTTTTTGTTTGATTGAAATATGTTATGTTATAATTAAAGTTTAGTTGACTACAAACCAAGCATACATGTTTTTGCATTACTTTGTTAGTTATGTGCACTGTGTCTGAATATGCTTAAACATATTGTTATAGTCCTATTCAATAGATGGTTTGTTTTGTTCTTTTATTTTATAGGTTTTTGATGTGCACTTTCCCCTTGATTTCATGTAAGATGATTTAGAGATCGAAAAGATTTTTTAAATGCAGTAGGTGGTGTTATATCATTTGTACTCTATTTTGTGATGTTAGTGTCATGTTAACATTTTTTTTTGATGGTTGATAGTGAATATGATTTGTGTATGTTTCAACATAGACTATGTTATAGTTTGTTATTAATTGTAGAGTCTCAGAGTATGTCTTTCCTATATGCATAAAATGAGTTGACAAAACATGGATTTTTACATCTATAAATATGGACATCTACTCAAATCAAAAGTCACCTCACTTGATATTTCAATTGTTTTTTATATTAAGATGGAATGTAACTTTGTTTGGACATAAGGCAATGCCTTTTATCTTGATGCAATATTGCATTGGGAAATGATTGCATTGTATAGTGATGAAGACATTATATATCAAATTCATAATGTTTTAATTAACATATTAAATTAAATAAGCTTTGACCACAATTAGAATCACATTCAATAAGTCTATATAAGCCATTATTTTATGTTTAGTGTAAAATCATTATCCAATGTGATCCAAAATCTACATACATATTTAAAACTTGAATATGCATGGATGGCATTGTGTATTGGATATTTTATTACAATATAATGGCTCATAACACCCTCAAATGGGATTTATGTCATAAAAGAAAACTGATTTTGGAAGATTTTAACATTCTTCATTGTATCAAAGGTATTTATTTTTTATTGTGAAGGACCAAATGCATATTTGTTTATTTATCCATCTAGATAGGCAATGCATACAAAAGTTGTCTCCCCATAAACTAGTTTAATTTACAGAGGAGCTATGTGATTCAGGTAATCACATTCTATAAAAATATATTTCTCTATCATGTATTTTGTGTAATATCAATAGCTCATGAGGATCTAATTCTAATTCATATAATTTAATTGCAATTGAATCACCAATATGTAAACAATTCAATAAATGGTCAATGATACCATTTCTTAGTTCTAAAGGTGTATATTGAAAATGTAATAATACATGAAATGTTGTAATCACCAATATTTTAACTAGATGATTTAACTTGAAAAAGATTATGTTCACTGAGAGCAATGTTAATGTTGTTATATTTTTTCCCTATACCTTGTTCATAGTATTCTACAGTTATTAGTTTTTTAGTGTTTTACATTATTGTCTCTTGCATTATTAAGACTATAGCCCACTAATTTTATGAAAAAAAATAATAATTATATCTTAAATATGCACTTTCTATTTGATTCTATGGAACCCTAATTTTTTCAATCCAATACAAAATTAAAAACACCTATACAAAGGAAAATATAAGATTAACTAAATAAATAATAAAAGAAAATGACATAGATTATATAGACCAAAAAAATACAACTACTTCAATAACTAATAAAATCAAATGACATTGATTATTATTATTTTGAGCATTCAAATGCATTTGGATTGTGAACATGAAAGCCTAGATCTATTTGCAAAGTGAATGTGCATATAATATGATTTTTTAATGTGTACACAAAAAATGTAAAAGAAAATTTTAGACATTACAAATAGATTATGCAAACACAAAATAAGAGATTTAATTCATTATTATGGCTAATATGTACAAGTATATGGTAATTTGCATACCTAAAGTTAGTTGATATAGTAACCTAATTTCTAGTACAATGTATTTGCACCATTAATTTTGCTTTACTTTCGAATACAAAGAAAATGTAAAATAAACACTTTAACATTATAAATAGAATATATTAAGATAAAATCATAGGTTGATCAAACTTTTGATAATTAGTCAAATGTTCTATACATAGGAATCAGTTACATGAACTATTGGAGGTGCCTATATAGAAGAAAATAGAATTTAATGGCATTGTAAAGTAGTTGGTTCATAAATCATTTGATTAATATTATTAAAACAAAATAGTCAAAAGAATTCATTGTAAATAGATTTTGAAACATTGTATAAAAATAGGATTTATCACTCACCTTTTTCCAGTTGTAACATACAAATAAGATATTTTGGAATAGTAATAGAAGGTTGATTTATTTGATAAATAAATAATTTTAAGGCAAAAATTTGACAATAAACTTGTTGTGTGTATCTATTTTTTTATGATGCAAGACAAAAAAAATTGAGAATGTAGTTTGGATATCAAGAATATACATCAATTAATTTTAACTAGTCTAAATACAAGGTAAAAAAATAGATTTAATGTAAACATAATTAAGTAATTCCAAAACTAAAGAGAGGTGATATGCAAGTTTTATATGTGTATATATTTTATCATGAGATGTGGTGATATATATCAAGATCTAATAGTGGGAATGCATTCCCAAAAGTGACATATACCTAACCAAAAAAATGACAAGGAACAAAGAAGTCCCTTGAGAGTGTTAATACCAATCCTAAAAATTTCCAAAGCATTAATGACAATGTATTAATGAATTACATAAATCCTATAAATATTTTGATGACTACCTTCACCTAGTTCATATCTTAATAACCTTGCTCAAATATTTCATTATGACTTTGATTATCTGTAAAACATATTTATTCTCTTTTCCCAAGATTGGAACCAATATCTAGAAGCTTAAGGAAAACAACATGTGTTTTAGAGGTTGAAATAACCAGATAATAGAAAAACTATATGGATATTTTTTAGTCATTTTGGAAAATAACAATATCAAAAATAATAATACTTGAAATAATCAACCAAAAAACTAACAAGAATAAGAAAATTACCAATAATCCAAGATCTTGAAACAATACTCAGAATTGATTCATATTGATTACTTGAAATAATTACAAACCCAAACCATGCTTAAATAAGCCTCAACTTAGAATTAAAGTCTACATGCAAAATTCAAAAAAAAAATGTCTATTTTTAGCTGTCGCTATTTATAGTAAGTTTCGCATGTAAGTGTGCATGGCTCTAAAACTTTCTTGAAATAACCTAAATAGTAAAATTAGACTATGGGATGAAATTCAACTGAAGTTGACTTCTAGTTCTAAAAATATACAATTTTTAAATTTAGAAAATTCTCAAAAAAATCATTAAAAGCTAATTTTGGACCCTCAGATGATCATGATTGGCCTTCAAAAAATATTAAAATCAAATATAATTGGATAGATATGATTAGGAAAGAATTAAACTTTTTGAGATGGTCATTTTGGCATGTGGAAGACCTCAAATGGAGCTGCGAGTCAAAAGTTATGGCCTTTGAAAGGTTAGCCTATTTTTTCTACATCATTCTCCTCTTGTTGAAAACAACTTAGCTCCTACGAGTTACCCTAATTATAATTATACCATTTTTCCTTATCAATCTTCTTCTGTTATCAATCTATAATCCAAGTTTTGTCTTCTTGTTAAAATCCTTCCCACTACATGAAATACCTATTATAATTCCCTTGCCTTGTGCTCACTGTCTTCATATCCAAAACTTGTAGTATTTTTTCTTTCTTCAACTTTGGAACATGATGCTCCCAATTTACCTCTTAATCTTAGTCACCTTCATCATCTTTTCCATGGAATTCATATAAATCTAAAACATTAAATATTGGAGATATATCAAAATTATGTGGTAAGCTTATCTCATATGCATTATCATTGATTTTCTTCACAATTCTACATGGTCTAAATTTTTTTTACTTCAACTTATTGTATGTGCCCTTTGGAAATATTTATTTCCTCAAGTAATCCATTACCAACTCTCCTTATTCAAATAATTTGGACCTTATTCTGACATCTGTTGCCGATTTATATTTCTCGTAACTTTCCTACAACTTTGTTCTTACTCCTTCTTACAACTATTGCATATGCTCTACAAATACTTCTACAAAATTACTAATTCGATATGTAATTGGAAATTATATCAAATCTAAAATACCCATAATATTTATCTCATAAAAAAATTGAAAAGGTGACTTTCTAGTTGATCTATTCACTAAACTATTATATGCAAACTCAGCGTGTCGTAAAGCCAAGTCCCATTGCTTTGGCTTCTCTCCCACTATGCATCTCAATAAATTTCCCAAGCTCCTATTCAAAAATTCTATCTGTCCATCTGTTTGTGGGTGATATACACTACAAAATTGTTGCTTAGTACCCATCTTCTTCCACAAAGTCCTCCAAAAATGACTGAGAAATTTCATATTCGTATCTGAAGTAATAGTTTTTGGAACATCATGTAATCTCATAATATCCATAAAAAATAATTCTTCAACTCTAGTGGCATCATTGGTTTTCTTACATGCAAATGAAATAAACTATTTTAGAAAAAAATTCTACAACAACAAAAATTAAATCGTTACCTCTCTGTGTGTTTGGCAATCCTAACACAAAATTCATACTCAAATCTATCCATGGTCCTTTTGGAACTGGTACCCCGGCATGTATAGTCCAATATTTTGTGCATGTACTTTAGCCACCTGACATATTATGCACCTTAAAACATACCTTGTCACATCTCTCTTCATCTTTGGCCAAAAATACTTTTCCTCCACCAAAGTTATTATCTTCATCTTACCAAAATGTCTAGCCAAACCACCACTATGTAATTCTCTTCTTATATTGTCTAGTAGAGACCCAAATGGAATGCATAATTTTTTCTATTTGAAGAGATAACCTTATTGTATAAAATACTCATCATGAATAGCATCTATCCCACATGTTAATAAATTTTTTCATTGCTCAACAACCTTACTAAAATATGGATTAGTATCATATAATTCTTTGATAGCTTCAAATCCAACTACTTCACTCACCATAATAGTTAATAATGCTACCCTCCTACTCAATGCATCATACACTTAATTTTTATTCTTGATTTATGCTTCAACACAAAATTATACTCCCACAAAAAAGAAACCCACTTTGCATGCCTACTATTCAACTTCTTTTATTTATTCACATACTTCAAAGCTTCATGATCTGTAAATAGTATAAACTCCTTAGGCACCAGATAATGCCTCCAACATCCTAATGCTTATACAATTTTGTAAAGTTAAACATTATAAGTATAATACTTTGCTCTTAACTCATTCAATTTCTCACTGAAATATGCTATTAACTTTGCTTCTTAACTCAGCACAACACCAATTCCCACAAATGAAACATCACAATCAACCTCAAACAATTTGCTAAAATTTTGTAATGCCAAAATTGGTATTTCTATAATCTTCTTCTTCCAAATTTCAAAGCTTTCTATGGCTGCTCTAGTCCATGCAAATTCCTTCCCTCTCATGCAATCTATTATTGGTGCCAAGATACTACTAAATTTTTTAATAAATTTTCTGTAAAAAGTTGCTAAACTATGGAAACTTCTTACGTCTGTAATGCTTTTTGGAATAAGCCACTCAACAATTTCCTTTATCTTTTATTCATCTATTTTCACACATTCTATTCAAACTACAAATCCTAGAAATACCAAACTATTCTGCATAAACCTACACTTCTTCAAATTTGCATACAACTTGTCTTTTCTTAACAAATCCATTACCATTCTCAAATGTTGTAAGTGTTCTTCTTTAGTTCTAATGAATATCAAAATATCATCAAAATACACAACCACAAACTTACCAATATATTTTCTTAACATTTTATTCATCACCCTTATAAATGTGCTAGGTGCATTAGATAATTCAAATGGCATCACCATCCACTCATATAAGCCATCCCTAGTCTTGAATGCAATTTTCCACTCATCTCCTTCATGAATTCAAATCTGATAATAGCCACTCCTTAGATCAATCTTGGTAAAATATTTTGCTCTTGAAAGCACATCCATCGTATAATATAAATGAGGTAGAGGAAACCCATACTTTATTCTAACTTTATTAATTGTTCTACTATCCACACATATTCTCCATCCTTTATCTTTCTTTGGAGTTAGCAATGCCGGTGTTGCACATGGACTCATTCTCTCCCTTATCACTTTCTTCCTTAGCAATTTAGTAACCTATTTATTTAATTCCACATGTTCTATTGGACTCATCCTATAAGTTACTTTATTGGGTAGATTTGATCCAAGAATTAAATCAATGTGATGTTGAATATCTCTCTTCAGTGGTAAACCATCTAGTAACTCATCAGGCATAATATATGCATATTCTTTAAATATTTTTGTTTCTTCTATTGGTGTTGGCACCATTTTTTTCATTGTTTGCTACTAGTGCATAATAGAAACTTGCTACCTTCATATCTTTTATTAATTCTTTAGTACAGAGCATGATTTCTATCTTCTCTTCCTCTTTAAGAGGTAACAAAACTACTTTTGTACCATCTTTTCAAAAAGTGTATATGTTATTTGCTCCATCATGAACTAATTTCCTATCAAATTACCATGATCTCCCCAATAACATATGACATGCATCCATCCAAATAACATCACACCATATTTCATCATTATAAATTTTTCCTATAGAAAACTTGATTAAGCACCTTTTATCTACTATAACCTCATTCTCTTTATTAAACCATGAAATCTGATAAGGGTTAGGATGCTTTTCACATTGAAGATTTATTTTCTTAATCATTTCTTTAGAAATCATATTTTCACAACTACCATCATCTATAATTACTTTTCATACCTTTCCATTCAAAGTACATCTTGTTCAAAAATATTTGATCATAGCCATGTACCACCACCTTATTTATTATGAACTTATTCCTTTTTTGGAGTGATCATGGCTCTTATCATCATGATATTCTCTCCAACATTTGCTGGTGCAACCTTAGTATTATACTCTTTTATTTTAGCCTCAATTACATTTACTCTTGGGCAATCTTCTTGCCTCCTTTCTTGATCTTGATAGTTTGGACACTCAAATTCTCTACGCCCTTATTCTCCACATCTAAAACAAAATTAATATCTACGTTGATTCAAAAACCATCCTCTAACACCTCCATAACCTCATCCTCTCTGAAATCCTCTTCCACTTTATTGGTATTGAAACCTTTGCCTATGATCATCTTGCCTTTCTGCACCATGTGAAGATTTACCTTTATTGGCATTAAATCCACCTCTGGTGGTATTAAACTCACTTCATCCCCTTATGGGATGGATTTTGTCTCTTTTTGGACCAGTAGATATCTTTCTAAAATTTTGTCTATTTTATTTTTCTTCTGCGTTCAAAGTTAATTGATAAGCCTCCTCTATGTTAAGTATTCTATACATGCTTAATTCATCTTGAATAGAAAATTTCAAACCATTTACATACCTTGTATCCATCTAATTTTTTTCATCATGTTCTACTCGTATGGAAAGCTTGTAAAATTTATCTGTATACTATTTTATATTATGATCTTTTTTCCTCAAATTCTAAAATCTTCTATATAGGGTTTATGCATAATCCACAAGAAGAAATTTCTCTCTCAACTTCTTCTCCATCTTTTTCCATGAATTAATCTTCTCTTTACCTTTTCTCTATCTTTCTTTCTACAGGTAATCCCACCAAATCATTGCATGACCTTTCAATTTTGTGCATGCCAACTTTACCTTCTTGTCTTCTCTTAAAGTCTTTCACTCGAAAAACTTCTCTATGTTATTCATCCAGTATATCAACTCCTCTGGTTTTAAACTACCTCCATAATCTAAAACATCAACCTTGATTCCTTCATTTCTTCGTTCTAAAGCTCGAACCATCTTCTCTTCCATCAATGGTGGCTGCTCTTGTTGTTCTTCTTGATGAATTTTTTCATCATGATCTGTGTCTTCTTCATCACCACCTTGTCTCCTCACTTGATTGGTGATAAATTTTGTTAATTGTTTAACTTTTCTTTGTAGTTCTATTATAGTCTAGTTCATTTATGCCATACTTCATCTTCCTCTCACCATTCTTCTCTCCTCCAAGATTCAAACTTGCTCTGATACCAGATAATGAACCTAAAAACTAACAAGAATAAGAAAATTACCAATAGGCCAAGATATTCAAACAATACTCATAATTGATTCATATTTATTGATTTAAATAATTACAAATCCAAACCATGCTTAAATAAGCCTAAAATCAAAACTTAAAGTCTACATGCAAAATTTGAAAAAAACTAAAATAAAAAAAATGTTTGTTTTTAACATCTATTATTTATAGTAAGTTTTGTATACAGGTATGCATGGCTCTAAAAATTTACTAAAATAACCTAAATAGTGAAACTAGACTATGGGATGAAATTCAACTGAGGTTGACTTAATGTTATAAAAATATATAATTTCTAAATTTAGAAAATTCTTGAAAAATCATTAAAAGTAATTTAAAACCCTCAGATGATCGATTTCAGCCTCTATAAAATATCAAAATAAAATCTAAGTAGATAGAGCACCTTAGGACAGAATCAAACTTTTTGAGATGATCATTTTGGCATGAGGAAGAGCTCGAATGGAGATACGATTCAAAAGTTATGGCCTCTGAAAGGTTGGCCTATTTTTTCTACATCATGAAATTAGAATAATTCCAATAACACACAAACCTCAACATTGTGTAATGTGTTCTTCAATAATTGATTTAGCATGAACTTGTGTGCAACAATAATGTTTGCTTGATTTCTCTAAAATGCATGCAATTGCTCAATAATTTTCTCTATAAAATGATTAAAGACCCTATGGGCACCCATATCGACATCAAAAGGTTAAAATTAAAAATGTGGGATTAATAAAATGAGTGTATTCTAACCACAAAGGGATACATAAGAAGTCCAAAAAGTATTAGTAACACTCTAGACAAACCCAAGAGTATTATTAATCCTCTAGACATGTGTAGAAATGACATCAATGCTCTTAATGAATGGCTCCAAATTAGGGGAAATCAGAGAAGAAAGAAAGAAATAACTAGAGGGGGTTGGAAGAAGGGTTAAGAACCATTAAAACTTGATAAATTTGCCAATAATGCCTAATTTGGGTCACCAAAAAGTAAACAAACATCCTAAATTCATACAATTTAAATACCATTATAATTTAAAATATAGTTAAATAACTTGTACAAGCTATTAATTAATTGATACAAATATATGATTCAGTTGTAATTGGGGTAACCCACATTGGGGAGAATGATGAGTCATGGGTGACTTAACACAAATACATGATTGGGAACTATAATTAGATTAATCCCATATGATTACATAATTGAATTATAATAGAGTTAATCTCATATTAATATTTGATTAAATTTTAATTGAGTTTATCTCATATTAATATCCGGTTAGATTATAATTAAATTAATTTTACATTAATATATAATTAATTTATAATTAAATTAATCCCTTATTGACCCAAATATAAATATATATGAATGATAAAATTGACTTATAAAAAAATAAAATATTATGCACTTCAAAAACATCAATTAGAAAATAAATAAAACTAATGCAAAAAAGATGCCAAACTTTTGGAGGCCATAAATTTTGATCTATATCTCCATTTGAACCCATATTCATGCCAAAATGACCATCTCAAAATGTTTGATGTAGCCATAACCTAGCTTATCCATTTATAGACATTTTTGATATTTTTTGGAGGCCATACATGACCATATGAAGATTTAAATTTATAGTTTAATATTATTTTTGGTATTTTTCTAATTTTTGAAAATTGTATATTTTTGTAACTACATGAAATTCAATTAATATTCATTGGATAGGTTAATTTTAGTGTTTAGTTTATTTTTTTATATTTTTAGAGTTGTGCATGCTTATATACAAAACTTACTAAAAGTAGCAGCTACTAGAATAACATTATGAGCTTTATTATTTTTAGATTTTTGAATTTTTGCATGTCAATTTTGATTCTAAGTTGAAGCTTATTCATGCATGGTTTGTAATTATTTGAATCATTTAATATGAATCAATATAGGTTATTATTTCAAAGGCTTTGCCTATTGGTATTTTTTTGTCTTGATAGTATTCGAGTTCATTAAAAACCCAAAACACTTAATTAAATTAAAAATATAAACTAAACGTTACCATCCAAGCATTAGTTTACTCACAAGAAGAACCAATAACGAGTAATTAATTCTCCATTCACCCTCTAATTAAAGTGAAAAATATGTTATTTTAGGGATGTAAGCATTTGCATTGATATCGTACCTACTAATAAGGGTTTCCATTTAATAAAATACCAAGATAAAATAAAGTCTATATTATCTACCCATATGTCTAGTAAAAATTAGCCACTCAATATGCATTTATCAGATTAGGGAATGCTTATAGGGATTTTATAGGATTGGAAAGACTAAGGAAGTGATCCCATGGGAGAGTGGCTCCTAAATTTTCTTAGGGGTAGTGTAGATGAAATTTAGGAGAATATATAGTAAAAATGGTCTCATGGAATAAAAATTATGAGTATATGTTGCTATTTTACAGGAGATAATATTTAAAATTATTATATTTTTAATTATAATTAAATTTTACATAAATTTTGTCCACTCATATTTACAACTCGTAGAATAGCTTATTATAAAATAGAAGCACATATGGAGAATTCCCAGCACCCGCCCACCCTCCCGCCCGCCCACCCGCCCCTTTATTCACCCCCTCAAACTTCCTCCCTAAAAAATAGTTGTCTCCTCACTTTTAGGAAAAGATTCTAAAATTTATTTATACCATACATTTCATTTTTTATGGGGCCACCTACTCATTAAAAATAGGAGCAACAACCACCTCCATGGGACCCCTACCTAATGCATGATGAATAATATTCTTACGCAATGTAAGGTAATAATGGTAATAGACATTCATTTACTCCTCTGACTTTGATGCTGTACGACATGGCCACATGCCATATAAACCTTGAATGGAATGTAAAAATTAGAAATCTTAACATAAATGCATGATTAGTGTTCACTTAATTTTTGACTTAAATATGTGGAAAGGAAAGGTTCTACTTCCATTATATTA
>JARHVA010007730.1:30000-37500 GCA_037957365.1 Torreya grandis | reverse complement strand
CATAACCCTATTTATCTTGTTAGATAAAATTTTATAACTATTTATAGGTGATACATGACCA
Organism: Torreya grandis; assembly: GCA_037957365.1. Classification (NCBI taxonomy): domain Eukaryota; kingdom Viridiplantae; phylum Streptophyta; class Pinopsida; order Cupressales; family Taxaceae; genus Torreya; species Torreya grandis. Next base: position 37,439 of record JARHVA010007730.1, on the reverse strand, counting down.
TCTATGGGTCTATATATATATATTTTAATATTTTATTTAAAATTTTTTATTTTTATAAATAACATATTTTTATATAAGACATGAACTTCGGTTGAAATTAATCTATTAGGTTAATTTTAGTGTTTATAATATATGTGTGTATTTTTAGGCCCATCCAATATTACACTTAAAAATTACTAAAAATCATAGTTGAAAAATTGTAAGAAGACTAAAATTACTAAAAATAGTAATTTTCTAAAAAAAATGCATAGGCTAGTTAGCTTTAGGTAACTTTTGATTTTTTTTATATTTTTTAATTATGAATATCAAATAAATTTTTTGTTTGAGATTTTTTTTTAATGATATTATTTAATATTTCATTCACTTGATGAGAATCAATAAATAATATTCCTTTCATTTATGTCCTGAGTTTTATGCATATTGTTATTTTGCTTAGCTAGTATGTGTTTTCATCATTTGGTATCAGATCAAGTTATAATATTGTAGGTGTAAGAGATGGTGAGAGGAAAAGGGTAGGTATTATTTTTTCATATCAACAAAACTATGAAAAAGCTATAGAGGCATGTGGAACAATTAACTATAAATTTTACAAATCAAGGGCAAAGGCAAGTAAAGGATGAAACAACACAAGAAATAAGCTGTGAAAATGAAATTCAACAAGAAGAGGATTGAGAAAAATTACCATAAACATAGGATATGATGGGTATGAATTTATAAGGAAGGAACAAATAAATCAAATTTGGCATTCTAGATTATGGAGGAAACTCAAAACTAGAAGATTTGATAGACTAGTTAAATAACATGGAGAAGTTTTTCAAATGGAAAACTATGAGAGAAGGTAGGAAATTAATTTTTGTATGAATTAAATTAAAGGTTCATGAAATTATTTTTTGGTATCACATGTTGAAAGAGAGACAAAAAAGGGTAAAGAAAAAATATTCCATAATTTAAGATAAAATGATCAAAATATAGAATAGTATACATATGAGTTTTACAAGCTTTCTAATTGAGTGGATCATGACAAAATAAAAAACATATGATTTCAATTTATGTAAATGGTTTGAAGTTTTATATTCAAGATTAATTGAGAATCAATTCTATAATAATTTACATGAAAGAGTATTATCAATTAGCTTTGAAGGAAGAACAAAAACAAAATAAGTAGACTTTTAGAAGATTGACTAGGCCAATAAGAGGACAATCCCCTCCACTGATGGGACACGGTGGGTTCAATACCACTAGAGGTGGGTTTAATCCTAATAGGGTAATCATAATTTGGTGTAAAAAACCAATAATATAATACATAAGGGTTTCAATATCAATAAAGAGGGAGAGGATTTTAGAGACGATGAGGCTATAATGATGCTAGAGGGTGGTTTCCAAATCAATGTTGGTATTATGTTTGTTACAACTATGGAAAATAAGGACACAAGGTATTTGAGTTTTTTAACTATTTTTAACAACAAATAGTTCAGGTGGACCTATCAAGAGTGAATTTAGTTGAGGCTGAGACATAAGAGAAAAATACAAAAATTACAACAACAAACATTAGAGAAAATCTCATGATGACGAGAACAATGATGGATCCAAGGGAAGAATATTTGTATAATAAGCAAGGTGGTGATTCATAGATATAAATAAACATATTTAAAATAAGGTACACTTGAAGAGGTAAAATATGAAAATTAATTAGATATGGTGGTAGTTGTGAAATTATGCTTTCTAAAGAAATGATAGAGAAACTAGGTTTGTGATGTGAAGCATTTGTATCCTTATCATATTTCATGGTTTAATAAAGGGAATGAAGTTAAAATAGAAATAAGGTGCTTAATTAATTTTTTTATATGAAAAAATTACAAAGATGTAATATGGTTTGATCTTATACTAATGGATGTATGCCATATAATTTTGGGAAGGCCATGGCAATTTGCTATAAAAATAATTGATGATGCAACAAAGAACACATATTTTTTATAAAGGTGTTATGAAGGTAGTTTTATTACCTCTTAAATATAAAAGGTAGGTATAAATCATGTTGTCCACAAAATAATTATCAAATATAAGAAGATGGTAGGTTGTTATGTATTAATAACAATGAAAGAAGACACAAAATGGTGAAAATACTAGTATAAGTAACAAAAGTATTGAAATAATATACATATACTATACTTGATGATTCGCCATATGGTTTACCACCAAAGAGATACATTCAACATCATATTTATTTGATTCTAAGATTAGATCTACCTAATCAATAAGCTTATAATATGAGTGCAATAGTACATGCAAAGTTAAATAAACACGTTATTGAATTGGTGAGAAAGGGTGTAGTAAAGGAGAGCTTGAATCTATTTGCAACACCATCATTAATAACTCTAGATAAATATAAGGGATGGAGTATGTGTGTGGATATTATAAATAAATAAAATTACCATCAAATATAAATTTCCTATACCTTATGTAGGTGATATGATGGATGTTCTTATAAGATCAAAATACTTTACTAAGATTGACCTAAAGAGTGGTTACTATTAGATCTGTATTCATGAAATATATGAATGGAAAATATTATTGAAGACTAGGGATGGCTTACATGAGTGGATGGTGATGCCATTAAAATTATTTAATACACCCAACACATTTATGAGGGTGATGAACATAGTGGTATAAGATTACACTGGTAAGCTTGTGGTGGTTTATTTTAACGATATTTTGATATCCATTAAGACTAAATAAGATCACTTAAGTCATTTTATAAATGTATTAGATTTTTTAAGAAAGGATAAGCTCTATTAGAATCTATAGAAATGTAGGTTTATGTAGAAAAGTTTGGTATTTTTTGGATTTATAGTTTCAATAAATGGAGTAAGGGTAGATGAATAAAAAGAAATGGTAATTATTGAGTGGCCTATACCATGAACCATAATAAAGGTAATAATTTTCCATGGTTTATAAAAATTTTACATAAAGTTCATTAGGAATTTTAGTATTATTTTTTCACCAATAACATGTTTCATGAGAAGAAAAGAATGTATGTGGATAAGGGAAACATCAAAAAGCTTTGATTTGTTGAAGAAAAATATTATAGAAAAACCCATTTTAGCATTACCATATTTTTAAAAAGTATTTTGGGTTGATTGTGATGCTTTACATGTGGCAATTGGTGTTGTGTTGAATCAAGATTTAAGGCCAATAACATATTTTAGTGATAAATTTAATTAGGTAAGAAATAATTATTCTATGTATGATGTTGAATTTTATGCCATTGTACAATAATTAAGATAATGGATGAATTACTAAGTGCCTAAGTAGTATATCCTATTTATGTATCATAAAGCCTTGAAGTATGTGAACACTCAAAAGAATTTAAATAGTAGATATGAAAAGTAGGTGTCTTTCTTGAAATAATATAATTTTATTTTGAAGCATAAATTAAGAAAACAAAATTAGGTAGTTGATTTTTTACGCAAGAGATTGGCATTGTTAACTAATATGATGAGTGACATAGTTGGATTTGAAGTTGTTACAGAAATATATGATATTGATCCAGATTTTGGAAAGATAGTTGAGCAATTTAGATATCCATTAGCATGTGAGATATGTACTATTCATGGTGAATGCATTATATAGGATGGTTATCTCTTCAAAGGGAAATAATTTTATATTTTAGTTATGTCTCTAAGAGATAATATTATAAGATAATTACATAAGGTGGTTTAGGTGGAAATTTTGGTAAGATTAAAATGATAACTTTGGTGGAGGAAAAGTATTTTTGGACAAAGATGAAGAGATGTGAAAAGATATGTATCAACATGCACAATATTTCAAGTGGCTAGGGCCATATAAATAATATAGGTTTGTACATGTCATTATTGGTTCCAAGAGGACCATGGATAAATTTGAGTATAGATTTCTTGTTGGCATTACCAAACACATAGAGAGGTAACGATTAAATTTTTGTTATTTTAGAAAGGATTTCTAAGATGCTTCATTTTATTTTATGTAAGAAAAACAATGATTCCACTAGAGTTACAAAACTATTTTTTAAGGAAGTTTTGAGATTGCATGGTGTTATAAAAACATTGCATGAGATAGAACATAAAGTGTCTAAGTCATTTTTAGATAAATCTATGAAAGAAATTGGGAACTAAGATAACATTCAGTAGTGCATACCAACTTAAAATAAATGGATAGATAGAAGTTGCAAACATGAACTTTATAAATTTATTGAGATGTGTATTTGGAGAGAATCCCAAGTAATGGAACTTGGATTTACCACAAGCTGACTTAATTCATTGAAACAATATATAATAAAATCACTATTTCATATTGTTTATTGGATAAATCCTATGGGTGATTCAAATTTGATAGAGTTACCAATTGTAGAATTAGATCATATTTTTTATTGGATAAATCTTGTGGGTGATTCAAATTTTATATTGTTACCAATTGCAAAATGAGATAATGATGATGCATAAGAATTTATAGAGCATATATAATAGTTATAAGAAGAAGTGATGAGAAAGCTATAGGAAAGTAATGAAAACTATAAATTAACAAAAGATGTAAAAAAAAGTAAAAAGTATTTGAATAAGGATATTAGGTGATGGTTTATTTGAGTAATAATAAATTTTTAAAAGGACATACAAAAATTTGAAGTACATGAAAATTGGACCATGCAGAATTGTGATGAAAATCAATGAATATACTTATGAGGTGAGTCTACAGAAATTTTTTGATATCTCTCAAGTATTTAATGTTTTATATTTATATGAATTCCATGGAGAAGATGGTGAAGGGGAATAAGATGAATAAATAGATTAGAATCAATAGGTACCAAAGGAGAAGAAAGAAAAGATAGCATAGGTTCTGGATAAGAAAAAAGTGCATCTAAGGAAAAGAATTAGTTTAGGTATTTGGAACATTAGGAAGGACAAAAATAGGAAGACAACAATTAGATTTTATAATGGAAGCTAAAAAATATTAACAAAAATAAATGATAGGGTTTCAATCAAGGCAACTTGGAGGAGTTAAGTTGTTTTCAACCAGAGGAGAATGATGTAGAGACCCAACTTATGGGGGACATAACTTTTAATCTCTAACTCTTATTAAGCTTTCACTTGTGCCAAAACAACCGTATCTAAAATTTTAATTAATCTATAACCTATTCTATCTACTTAGGGACATTTTTATAACATTTTAGAGACCATACATCATCATTTTAGTGTCTAAAAATGCATTTTAATATTTTTTGGGGGATTTTTCCATGTTTATAAACAACATATTTTTGTACCTAGACATGAACTTCAGTTGAAATTTGTCTATTAGGTTAATTTTAATGTTTATAATATATGTGGATATTTTTAGGCTCATCTAATCTTGCATGCAAAGCTTACTAAAAATAACATATGAAAATTCGCTAGAAGATAAAAGATACTAAAAATTGATTTTCTAAAAATTGTATGGGTCAGTTAGCTATAGGTACATTTTGATTTATTTAGATTTTTTAATTATGCATGTAAACCCCAATTATGAGTTGAGATTTATGTAAAGGATCTTATGTAATATTTTATTCATTCAATGTGAATCAGCAAATAAGATTAATTTCATGCAAGTTATGATTTTTATGACTATTTTTATTGGCTTGTATGGTTTTTCATAAATGACTGGGCCTAAAATATATTGTATTAATGATGTCTATTATTGGGTAATATGATAATTAGAGTATTAGGAATCCACTCTTACTCATATAGAGCATTGAGAGAGTTGAAACTAAAATGGGAAATGAGCATGGATCAAAAAAATTATCTCTTGCATTTAGTGCTAATATCATATTTAATGTTAATGCAATACTTAAGGATCTTACTCTATGAAATACACTTGTTCTAGGAATGAGTGGACTCTCTAGAGTGTCATCCAAGAAGTAAGAAAAAGGTGATATGTAAATGTAAGAGCTTGTTTTAATGTGTTTTAATAATAGTACTTAATTTTTTTATAAATATTTGATCAAATTTTTATGCTTGTGTTCATCCTAACAAGTATTTGTGTGGAAATTATTTTGGTACTTGTGCACATCTTGACAAGGTTTTTTCAAATAAATTTAACTGAAATGGTTGCTAAAATAGAAGTAAATTATTAATGGTTAAGAGAAAAATAAAATAAAATGAAATAAAATGTTATTATTTTTTATATTTTAAATTATATTTAAATTCATTCAACAAAAAATTTAAAATCTAAACTAAGAGTGTAAATATTGATTTTTACCCTTTCTTAGATACAAGCTTTTCTGATATGTAACCTAAATGCAATTATTTTTATTTATATATTTTATAATTATGATTTAATGATTCTATTATAAAATTAGGTACTTTATAACATGATATAAAAATAAAATAATATCAAAATCCTATGTATTTCAAATTCCAAGTATATATAAATTCATTTATGCATGCACACTAGAAACTAGTTTTTGGGTGTCTTAAATGATTGCCCTTTTAAATAAATGGTTTGAAATAAAATGTAATAGAGTTTATTTTTTTATTTTATTATATTATAATCATATAAAAATGTTAGTTTTTTTGCAAAATAATAAAATCCTATCTAAGATGCAAACTTTCTTTTGTCTAGTTTGTCTTAGTGCTTGTTTAAAGGTTATTTGTGAATAAAAATGTTTTAAAATATATAAGTTAAATAATATTTGATGGTTTTACTTATTTTTTATTTTATTTATCTTTCCTACAAGATGTATAAAACTACGCTCTTTCAAAATAACTAAAATTCAATCTACTAAGAAAAAACCTAAACTATGCTTTTGGTGTAAAGGAGAAAGATAGAGTTATTTTTATTTCATTTTATTTTGGAAAATTAATATAATATAATTATATCAAATCAAATAAAATATATTATAAATTATTAAATAATTATATAAAATTAGAAATTTTAAACCCCTAACTTGATGAAGGTGAGACCCAATGGAAGCAAAGAGATTATTGTTGTAGATCATCCTCAATATGCTAGCTCCTTTGCTTAATGTAGCCGTAGGAAATCTTTTGTAAATGGTATAAAATTAAAATGGGATCAATAATAATATAATAAATGGGAATATAATCCCAAAAATTGAATAATTTGATTGTGTCTTACTAGTATGCTAGTTACAAAGAATAGGTTGTTGATCTATTGGCTTTCTTTCTCTAAAACTGTGTAGTTTGACATGAAAATGACCAAAGATGGAACAAGTATTAAAAATTATATATATTGGAATTAGGTTATGTATATATACAATATACCAATATCAAATATAAAATTTGGATCCAAAATTCAAATAAAATGAATAAACTTGTAGGATAACCATAAAACTTGTAAGGATGAGTTTAATTATTTGTTAACCAAATGTTGTAGCTAGGAAGGATTGGGAGTGATAAAAAAAGGTGGGACTGAGT
>JARHVA010007730.1:12500-25000 GCA_037957365.1 Torreya grandis | reverse complement strand
GTGTGAAGAGTTTATATATTCACCAAATTCCTTTCCCTCCAAATTTCATAACCAATAGGCTTTATTATTAAAATATTTAGTCATTAAATAATGATTTAACTAGTTGGGTCCAAACATTCAACCCTCTCCATTATTATTATTTACTACATGATCAAACCTTAATAAAATTTATACTACTTGTATAGGACATTAATGAACAATTTTTTAATGCTCTGCACATAAATATTTTATAACTAGCATGGTTTTACATAGTCAAAAGTTAGTGTTCATCTATGTTGTCTAATTATTCCAATCATGAATTTATATACCCTTCATAATTGAGAAGGCCTTTATGAGAGATGAAAATGTTAGGGATTTATATATAGAGTAGTAGAATGAGTTTTGATCCAAACACAATGGAATATAGGGTCACCTATATCAGTGTGTGAAGACTCACCCTAAAGGCCCATAATTCTAGGTAGAGTTGTAAGTGTCAACCTCATTTATTATCTCTTACAAAATTACCATTATCAACTTCAAAGTTTTATTTTTGGCTTTAGCTTGACTATTAACCTATGGGTAGTATAAATAGGTTATGTGTTAATATATAACAAATTTATTGCACACTTCACATAACTTAGGGTTAAATGGATACCATTATCCATAATAATGACTTATGGGAACGCAAATCAATAAATAATTTTATTTAAAATGAATTTAACAATGACAAATATAGTAACAATAGTTAGGGGCATAGCCTTAGCCCATTTGGTGAAATAAGTAGTGGAATTAATGATGAAATGATGACCCTCTAAGGAATTGAGGGGAATATTACTGATCAAATCTAGATCCCAAGTAGAAAATGGCCATGGAATTAAAATGGGTTGTAGAACCTTAGTGTGGATATGGATCTCATGGGGAAATTTTTGACACTTATCACACTTTTTGACATATATTCAACAACATTGTGTTTGAGAGTGGGCCAAAAATATCCCATTCTATGGATCTTGTGGGAAGTTACATGGCCACTGAAGTGTCCATTACAAACACCACTATGGAAATTAAATATCTTTTAGGAGCTATTCTGACTCTTCTTGATCATCTCACTTAAATATCATTACAACAAATTCCTTATGATAGATAAGCTTATCTAAAATGATGTATTTAGATGTGATGATATGGATACACATCCTTTGTTTTGAGATGGCATCCTCAAGATAACTAAGATAAATTAGATAATAGATGATGTCATTATACCTAGGAAAGAAAAAAAATGGTAGGTTTCTCTATGTAACATATTAATTTGTAGAGGAAATATGTATCCATGAGATCACCAACCACTAAGGGAGAATCTACCAACCAATATACAATGATCTATCTCTTGCTGAAATTTTAGTTGACATATGTAAGTTTTATGTCTTTGAAAAGCATGATAAAATTCCCAACATTTCTTGGAATGCTATTTGGGTTCTTAATGTTTGTATGTCCTAAGACCTTATTATAATCCTTGTGTATTGGTTGATCATATAGTTTAACAAATACTTGGTTTTAAACATGATGGCCAAATAATCTTTATCATCATGGGTAAAACATGTCTCGTAGTCAATAAGAGTGTGGTTGATGGAATAAATGGCACATTTATTACAATCATCATATTTTTGGGTCAACGTGCAGGTGAGAAACACCTTAGTCACCCTAATGTAAATTATGTTACCCCTATTAGACTTGGGTGCTAAGAGGATTAGAAGGACATATTAAAGAATTTTACCACTTCAAATGCATCTTGAAAATCACTCATCCAAACCAAATAAATCAACTTTTTTAGTAGATTATTTATAGGGTGAACCACCTATATAAGGTCAGATATGAATCTTTGGATGGATCCCAACATTCCCAAGAATGATTTAATTTATTTTTCGTTAGAAAATTATCATGTCTAAGATAGCATAAATTTTGTTAGGGTAAATGTCAATTCCATGCTAAGAAGTAATAAAACCAAGGTTTTTTCCAATTATTACTCTAAACACACATTTTTATGGATTGAGTGATACCATAATCAATTAGATGTGTGATAATGGTGCACAAAACTTCTAAATGGTCTATCCTTTACTTTGACTTTCATAGAAAATAATGGAAAATATGGATCATGGATCTCTGATATGTTGACCCAGTGTTTTTAAGGTGAATTAAATGAAAACATAGCATAAAGTCAACATTGGTGTAGTGAAATAGGTCTTGAGTCATAAAATCCTATCTAAGATGCAAACTTTCTTTTGTCTAGTTTTTCTAGTTTATCTTGGTGCTTGTTTGAAGGTTGTTTGTGAATGAAAATGTTTTATAATATACAAATTAATTACTATGTGATGTTTTTAACTATTTTTTTTTAATTTATCTTTCCTACAAGATGTATAAAACTACATTCTTTTAGAAAAAACTATAATATAATCTACTAAGAAGAAATCTAAACTATGCTTTTGGTGCAACGGAGAAAGACAAAATTATTTTTATTTTATTTTATTTTGGAAAATGAATATAATAAAATAAAAAATATTATAAATTATTAAACAATTATATAAAATTAAAAATTGAAAACCCTAAACTTGATCAAGGTGAGACCCACTGGAAGCAAATAGATTGTTGTTGTAGATCATCCTCAATATGCTAGCTCCTTTACTCAATGTAGCCTTCGAAATTATTTTATAGAGGGTTTAAAATTAAAATGGGATCAATAATAATATAATATATGGGAACATAATCCCAAAATTATTGTGTCTTTCTAGTCTATTGGTTGTAAAGAATAGGTTTTTGATCTAGTGGCTTTCTTTCTGTAAAACTATGTAATCTGACATGAAAATGACCAAGGATGAAACAAATAGAAAAAAATATATCGATTGGAATTAGGCTATGTATATATAGAATACTACAATCTCAATTTTAAAATTTGGATCCAAAATTGAACTAAAATGAAGATACTTGTAGAACAACCATAGAGCTTGCAAGGATGTGTTTAATTGTTTGTTAACTGAATGTTGTAGTTAGGAAGGATTGGGAGTGATAAAAAATGTGGGAGTGAGTTGGTATGATAGGAGGGTGAACTCAAAGTAATTAAAAGAATAAACATGAATAATTCATGGAAACTTGAGTTTTGAATGCTAAATATGGAATATGTGCAAATTGTGATGAAACCATGGTAGTTTGTAGGTGGTGAAGACAAAACCATCATTAAAATTGACAAAAATATTATATATAAAGATGAAAATTCCATAAAAATTTATGTAACCATTTTGTATATTATTCATTCATTGTAGATATTTGTGATACTACCATGATGGAATAATCACAAAGGGGTGGTTTTATCTTATGATAGGGTGTTTTCATCTCTAAGGGTGGTGGTTTCATCTTGGGTGAGGTTGATAAAATAATAAGGATTAAAAATCTAAATAAAAAAAATATGGTTTTAAAATGGGCTAGGGAGATTAAAATGGGATATTTTTTGAGAGAATTAGGACCGAGTATATTTTTAGAGGTCATTGAATCATCATCGAATCATTTTTAAAATATCCTACCATATAATTTTTGGGTTCATACATGTTGACCCCTTGGGATGATAAATTGTCATGAATTAATAATGATATGTTCTCAATTAGTGGAATTATAAATGGAAAATAGGGTTATAAATACTTACCTTACCTTTTTAAGTGGTACGACAAACCTAATTGAGACTCCATGTAACTTGCAAGCAAAATATGATAATCAAGTGTAGTTAAATAAAAAAGTAGAAATAACAATAGATAATAAAAAATTAATTAGAATAATTAATGTGTGTTTGGGATGAGTATACTACCTAAATGTCTATTGTAGTGACTAAATTCAGTACCAAGTATCGTGTACCTATAAAATTGTAAAAACATGCTATAAGAAATAGAAAAGTATTAAAACTATCAATTTTTAACATTAATCATGTAAATTGAGAAAAAAATAACATATAGAGGTATGAAATATGATTTTTCCAAATATAATTTTAAAAAATGGAAATCTTTTGAACTATAACAACTAGTTAAAAAGCCTATATATTCAAAAATTAACCCAGAATAAAAATCATTTACACCTATTGAATTTTTTAAATTAGGATCTCAAAGTTTTCAATAGTGAAATTGAGATAGGAAATAGTCTACAAGATGATGATGGAACATAGGTGGTGAATCTAAAATTTATAAGAAGATCAGGTCAAGCATAGGTTAATTTTTCTAATTTTTCTATTTTTGCCCAGTTTAGAAATTTTCCCTGAAAAATACAACAAAATTTTAAAATTTTCAATATTAAATGTGTTAGGGGGAAGAATTAATGTAGGAAATTATTATAAATTTATGAAATTAGTATATTTATTGTCAAATTATGGGGTTTAGGGGTTAGGCATGGTCGAAGGTCAAAATTGTCATATCAAGATGAAACTATCAGTCTTCGTAAATCGATAGTTGCATCTTAATTATGGTGGTTATGTGACCACAACAAGATACAATTAGGGAAGTGTCAAACCACCATATATATGGTGGTTACAAAACCTCTGCATGATGTAAATAAAATTACCCTAAATGATTAGGGTAATTTCATAACTATCGCTTACAAAAGGTGGCAGTTTCATCTCAGTTACAAAGGAATGGCTTCTTGGTCAATTTATGTAGTCTAAAAATGGTTATAGGATCATCAAAGTTGTTTTTATAAATATGGAGGCTACATACACTAGATTAAAGATAGGTAATAAGATTGGATCCCTCATATTATGACACTACTAATTACAAATTAGCTAGTCATCCCAGACAAAGTTGGGATATTACATATTAGTAAGGTAGGGATCGTGTCACTATCAAACATGCTAATTTTTAACCTTTTTATGTATTGGGATATATAATGGAATGAATTTTCCAAAGTTTACTATAGAGTGGACCATAACTCTTTTGGATGTCTATATAATAATTAGCTTTATCAATAGGGTACCACAATAGGTTGGGTTGCCTTTCATAAAAAACCATCTCTATGCCTCTGGTGGTGTATATAGGCATTAGGGAATCTAGAGCAAAGAGACCTAGTATATTGTCCTAACACCCATAGATATAAATATTTCCCATAACATGGGTGAAAAGGATGAGAGGGGTAAAAAAATACATAGGAGGAGGGGTTAGATACCCATGGTTACCCTAGTGGTACTACCAATGGTAGGTTAGTATAATTAACTACCATATCCAACACCACCACAAAAATAATTAGATCCCATGAAAAGAAAATGAGTAGTGGGGGAAGAGGAGGTAGATTTTATAGAGATATAATATGATGGTGATGAGGAGGAGGAGGAGGAGGATTAAGAGGATGATTAAGACCATGGTTGGGATAAATAAGAATGGGGTAAAATAGTTCATTTGTTGATTTTAGTTCTTCATGTATTTACTTTTAAAACAATTTACTTAGCACATTTTACTGAATTTGTTTTCTTGTGACTAAATATAATGTCTATATGCTTAATTTTATCTAAAGATACATCTAAAGAATATACATCCATGATTAGGAACACCCTGATCAACCTTTTTCAAATGGGTACTGAATAGCCTAAGGACTAACTACTAGTAGAGGTAGGATTACCTACTATGATAAGCAGGCATATAGATATTTTTACCTTGGTGTACCATGTTTCTATGACTTTAGATAGTCTAAAGGTTGATAATTACATTTAGGATGTAATAGCTACAACAACAGAGGCTCAGGTTCAATCTCTTAACAATGCATTGACCAAGAGAGGAGGTTAGGCTTATTTGAACTATTAGACTGGAGGAGACACAAAATTGTAAGGGGTAATATAAAGAGGTAACCCAAGATCCATATTACAAGATGTTAATAAACATTAGTACTATCTAATATGAGGAGGAATTGATCCTATAGAGTTTATATTGTACATCTACATATAGACATTGTATTATTTTTTCTCTTTTTGAGATTTTTAGAAAATTAGCCCTCTAAGAAAGTGGATTATACTTGATACATTGATTTTAAAAACTCAACATTATTATGATATATTTATATGAGAGAGGGAGAGAGAGATGTTTTGGTATATTTTATTTACTTGTCATAAACTCTTATGTTGTTTAATTTTTATGTATGCTCTTTTTGTTTGTGCACTTTACATGACTAGGCATGTGATGATATACCATGTATCTCTTATGTTTTAGTAATGTTATAAAATTTATTATAGATGAAAATTTTGAAAACATAATATATGAAAATTATGTAATAAATAGATACATATGAAACTCTAAATGTGGTAAAAGTTATTTTTCATGTGATAACCATGTTCTATCATTCATATAACATATCACTTTTAATTTTTAGTAAAGGGATGAAATGGGAGATAGGATATACATGAGATGAATAAAATGAAAACTATACCTTAAAATTTATCATGGAAAAGGAAGATGGCATACACTTTATGAGAAAAAGGGGAAAAGTTCTTCTTTCTAAACTCATAAAATACTAACTTCATTGGCTTCACCTAGATTTAATTAGCACTAAAAATTTGATAAATTGGATAAATTTACCCTTTTCAACATAGAGATGTAAACAAGCCTCTTGAAGAAATGTTTTTATACACTTGCTAATTTGGTATTGATTTTTTAGTTACCATTTTTTTCTTTATAACCCCCTATGCTCATTATTTTGTGACTAGGATGACACAAGGGATCATCACTAAAATCTAGATGTAGGAAAGTAAGAGTATCTCCCCCCAATGCTAACCCAATGCATCTAGTAATATGTCAAGAATAAACACCAAACATTAGTGAAGGGATGTGTGTGTGTGTGTGTGTGTGTGTGTGTGTTTTATAACTTTTATTTTCATAGGTTTTTTATTTTTTTAGATTAGTTTATCTCTTTATTTTTATCACACATTCTATTTTTGAAAGGCCCTTACCCCCAAATCCTTACCCCATGCAACCAAAATAATGCAATGGCTCATCACCAAAGACAAAGATAAGAGAGAAAGGTTACATGTATTTTAGCATGATAATTTATTATATTTAGGTAGCACCATAATAGGAGGTTCAACCATGAACAAGTTTGTAGATTAAGTTGTCGGCTATAAATTCTTAAGTTTTATAAAAAGGTGTAGGGAAAGAGAGGTGAAATTTTCTCATTAAAACTAAGACAAGGACAAATGTAATGCTTATTTTTAAAATAATTTTCCATGGGTTAATAGGTAAATATTAAATAATGAGATGAAATGATGAGTTTCATTATGAAATCTTTTGTTATGCAAACTAACAACTAAATAATTGCCAAGCATGACATCTCATATGCAAACGCAACATGTAAACAATGGAGAATGAAATGAGATGAGGGTAATATGAAATTAAAATGACTAAATATAGAATTTTTTCCATTTTAAATAGTTTATTTATTCACCAAACTCATTTCCCTCCAAAGTGCATAACTGATAGGTTACTTTCTTAAAATATTTAGTCATTAAATAATGATCTAATTAGTTGGGTCTAAACATTAAACCCTCTACTTTATTTATTTTTATTATATAATTAAACCTTAATTAAAGGTATCCTACTTGTATAGGACATTAATGAACATCTTTTTACTATCGACACATAAATATTGCATAAGCAAAATGGTTTTACATAGTTGAAAGTTAGTGCTCATCTAAGTTGTCTAATTATTCTAATAATGAATTTATATACTCTTCATAATTGAGAAGGCATTTAAGAAATATTAAAATTTTAGGGTTTTTTATATTGAGTGGTATAATGAATTTTGATCCAAACATAATGGAATAGAGGGTCACCCATGTTGACATGTGAACACTCGCTCTATAGGCCCATAATTCTAAGTAAAGTTATAAGTGTCTATCTCATTTAGTATCTTTTAAAAAAATTATCAATATCAACTTCAAAGTTTTATTTTGGGATTTGGCCTGACCATTAACCTATGGGTAGTATAAATAAGTTGTGTAATGAGATATAACAAAGTTATTTCACACTCCACATAACTTGGGGTTCAATGGATACCATTATCCATAATAATGACTTATGGGACCCCAAAATAATAAATTATTTGTTTAAAAATGTATTTAATAATGAAAAATATATTGATAGTAGTTAGGGGCATAGCCTTAGCCCATTTGGTAAAATACTCAGTGGCATTAATGATGAAATGATGACCCTTTGAGGAATTGAGGGAAAGCTTATTGATCAAATCTAAATCCCAAGTGGAAAATTGCCATGGAGTGAAAATGGGTTGTATCACCTTAGTGTGGATGTGGATCTCATGGGGAAAATTGTGACACTTATCACACTTTTTAACATATATTCAAAAACACATTATTTGAGAGTGGGCCAAAAATACCCTTTTCTATGGATCTTGTAGGAAGTTACATGGCCATTGAAGTGTCCACTCCAAAGACCTCTATGGAAATTAAATCTCTTTTAGGACATATTATAACTCTTCTTGGTCATCACACTTAAATATAATTACACCAAAGGCCTTATGATAGATAATCTTGTCTAAAATGATGTATTTATATGTGATGATATGAATACACCTCCTTTGTTTTGTTTTGTGATGATATGGATGATTCCGTTATACCAAGGAAAGAAAAAAATGGCAAGTTTCTCTATGTAACATATTAGTTTTTAGGGGAAATTTGTATCCATGAGATCACCAACCTCTAAGGGATAATATACCAAACAATATGCAATGATCTATCTCTTAATGGAGTTTTGGTTGACATATGTAAGTTTTAAGTCTCTCAAAAGCATGATAAAATTTCTGACTTTTCATGCAAGGCTATTTAGGTTATTAATATTTGTATGTCATAGGACCTTATTATAATAATTTTGTATTGGTTAAGCATATAATTTAACAATTACTTGGTTTTGAACATGATGGCCAAATAGTCTTTCGCATATTGGGTAAAACATCTCTTATAGTCAATAAGAGTGTGGCTGATGAAATAAATGGCACATTTCTTACCATCATCATCTTTTTGGGTTAACATATAGGTGAGATACACCTTAATAACCCTAATGTAAATTATTCTAGGCCTGTTAGACTTGGGTGCCATGAGGATTGGAGGGACATAATAAAAAAAATTACCACTTCAAATGCATGTTGGCAATTACTCATCCAAACCAAGCCACTCACCTTTTTTAGTAGATTATTTATAAGGTGAACCACATATGTAAGGTCAGATATGAATATTTGGATGGATCCTAACTTTCCCAAGAATTATTTAATTTATTTTTCATTAGTAGGTTATCATGTCTAAGATGACATAAATTTTGTTCAAGTAAATGTCAATTCCTTTCTAAGAAATAATACAACCAAGGAGTTTCTAATTGTGACTCAAAACACACATTTTTATGGATTGAATGACACAATATTCAATTAGATGTGTGATAATTGTGCCTAAAACTTCTAAATGGTCTATCCTTTACTTTGATTTTCATAGAAAATCATGGAAAATATGGGTCATGGCTCTCTAATAGGTTGACCTAGTGTTTTTAAGGTGAATGACATGAATACATAGCATAAATTCCCCATTAGTGTAGTGAAAGAGGTCTTGATTTGATCTTCATATGAGATTGAAATCTATTTATATTTAGAGAATCCATCAATAAAAGACAATAACTCATAAATAGTTATAGTATTAACAATGACATCAATGAAAGGAAGAGGAAATAGTCTTTTAGACATGATTTTTTGATATCACAAAAATTGATTCATATCCTAATTTTTAAATTATTTTTTAGAATAAATATGATTTTTGACATACATTTAAAATAATTCATGTGTTTTATTAACCCCACTTTAAGAAGTTTAATAACCTATTCTTTAACCATAACATACATTTGGGTTCAATTGGCCTAATTTTTCTATTTCATCAGATTTGTGTCAAGCATCATGACCAAATTATGAAAAAATATTTAAAGATTGATACCTACCATATACACATAGTATAAGAAAAAATATCTAAAGAACTTGATGAATAGAGACTTGTGGTCTTCTACTTCTTGTGACAAAAGTGAAGACCTGAGTTTAATGATTATGTGTATTTCCTCAGTCTCTATATTTATATTAGTAATATCTTCAATAAGGGAAGCATTCCCCTCTTAAACTTCATTAGGATATGGAGGAAGGTTGGCATATTCACCTTCCATGTTAAATACAATAATATATCTATCATAAGATAAACAATCCTCAAACATTCAATAAGATTCATAATATTTTCATCTAAGGGTAGGTGTATGATGATAAGTGATAATTAAACCTATATTATGATGGAAATATAGGAGTTTTTTTCAAGAATTTAATAAATACTTAATGGCTTCATAATTTTCATTTGTGTCAAGGAATAATGGGCTAGTATCTTTTCCAATCTAATCAAGTGTTTTGTTCATTAGATAATTTTGGAATGAGAGGCTTCATCCTAATAGAATCTATAAATTATAGTTTGGGTATCACAAGATGAGTATGAAAATGCAAGGAGGAAGAAACTATATATTAATTTAGTTTAATACCTTCCCTATGGTTGGATTTTATGGATATAAATTTAAATTCTTTGATGACTTTGTGCACATAAATATTATAAATTTGAAGGTGGTTAGCTTCTTTCTAATAAATCTCCAATACTTAATTGGTTAATATATGTGATTCACATTTGGATATTCAAGTTTTTAATTCCCAGCCCTTTAACAATAAACATCCTAAGTAATAGATTTTCATACTCAACCCCATTCCTGTACACTCAAATTCAAGATTGAAGTTGAAAGGAAAAAATATTCTCTCTAGGTAAATCAAGATAACTCTTGCCCCTATGCTAAGACAATATTTTTCCAAATCATAATTAAGGGAACATTGATCATATTCATATTTAATAATATTTTATTGATCTTATGATATATCAACCATGTCGATATCCATTATGCTAGCTAACCTATATTGGGTTTCATATTCATGAGATTCTGATAGATTTTAAGTTATACCCCTTATGGGTCAAAAGGAAGAACAAATGGTGTGTCCTTCTCAAATATATCAATTATTTCATCCATATACATGGTCAATATGAATGGCATTGTTGCATTACTTTTACCATTTACTTTTTTTATGATCACAACTTCATTTTCTTTAGGTTTATATTTAACAAAGGTTTTTGTAATTTATTCCCCTTTATTTAAGATAACCACTTTGGGTTTAGGGGTATCCTTGACCTCAACTAGGTGCAAGGGTTCTGTTACACCT
This sequence comes from Torreya grandis, assembly GCA_037957365.1. Classification (NCBI taxonomy): domain Eukaryota; kingdom Viridiplantae; phylum Streptophyta; class Pinopsida; order Cupressales; family Taxaceae; genus Torreya; species Torreya grandis. The sequence continues at coordinate 13,732 of JARHVA010007730.1, read as the reverse complement.
TAAGTTGGTAAATTATATTCAATGTGTAACCTTAGTTACTTGTGTAAAGTTTCATGAAGAACATCAAAGATTTTATATTCCCCTTGGGAGATGAAAACCTTTCCAAGATGGAGGAACCTTATTTTTCTTTAAATGGTAAAAGATACCACCTTCATTATATGAATACAAGGTATACCAAATGTCATTTTATAGGTGGTATCTTTATCAATGACATAGAGTTTTATCAACACAATCTTAGGATCTAAGGTAAATGGAAGTAGGATGGTTCCTATGGAAGTGGATTTGAGACTATCATAGCCTAGAAGGGTGTTCTTGGTGTTTGATAAGTTGGTTTCCCCATAACCATGTTTTTTCAAGAATAAAAATAGGGATTTGTTAACCTCTACCCCATAATTTACCATTTTTATTTTACGTAATTATTTTAGATCTAAAATTGTTAAAATAAGTTGGATATCCACTCCTATCCATTTCAAAATCAGGAGGGAGACTCCTAATGTCAAATAAATAACCAAAACTTATTGAATATTGACCCTGAGGAAACATGTTGATATCAGTATGATTGATCTGGGCCTGAGATGGAGTATTCAAACTAGATAAGTACCCCAATCTTATGGCATAGAGAAATACATAATGGTTGGTAGGAGGTTCTTGTACATATCAAGAAACAAGATGTGAGAGAATGTAGTTGTAAGGTTTTCATTTAAATTAAAGTTTCCCATAGGTTTTGGAATGATATTATCATCCAATATGTTAGAAAGTTTAGGATTTATGGAATGATGTTCCCATGTATGAGTGATGATATTCAATTCTTATTCAGTTTCTAACTCCACCACTCATATCATTTTTTACTTCCCTTGGACACTAATTTGGGAGCCACATCAAGGTTTGTTGTAGTAGAATTATACTCCTTAATAATTATTAGTGCACGATAGTATAGGTATCTTGTGTTGCATTGGTTAGTTTTATAGGTTACCTTGTGGTTGGTTTTGGATAACTCGTGATTTATGGTTCAGGAAAGGGTTTTGATATATTTAGAGTTTTTGGTATTGAGGAGATATGAAACTATTAAGTTTAACCTAAGGGTTTGAAGTTTCAGTCTGTGAGAACATGTCAATAAATGTCTACCTTTATTCTTCAGGTAACCTTTGAATGAATTTTTACTCTCAAGATGAACAAGTGTCATGTCTAGCTACATGATAAAAGAGGCAATATACATTAATATAGTAGTTTGT
>JARHVA010007730.1:0-5000 GCA_037957365.1 Torreya grandis | reverse complement strand
GAGTGAGATCAGATGCCAATAATATAAAAACAAAAAATAAATGAAGAAAAATGAACAAATCATGTAAAACATGTGGAAACTCAATTTTTAGATGCTAAAAATGGAAGATGAGCAAACTACTATGAAACCAACAAAATTTACAGATGGTGAGGATGTAACCACTACTGAAATTTATGAAATCACTATATGAAAAGATGAAAATTCCATAGATATTTTTTAAAATATGTTTTATATTAAAATTTCATCATGATGGTTTACAAAACCATCATGACAAAGTACCATGGAGGGGGCAGTTTCATCTTGTGATCAAGCGGTTTCATCCATAAGATCGACAGTTTCATCATGAGTGAGGTTGTTAAAAGAATAAGGGTTAAACCACTAAAAAATACAATTTCCATATTTCAAAGTTGCTAGAGATAGATTAAAAGGGATATTTTTAGGGATAATTTGGTCTGAGCATGTGTTTGGATGTCATTACATCATCATTGATGTTTTTTATAAATTCTGCACAATGCAATTTTTGAGTGAATATAGTATCATGCTTAGCCAATATTTTTTCATTCACAGAAATGCTAGAGTTAAATTGGGAAAGATAACTTCCAATTAAACATATGTGTGTATTTCTTAGCTAATGTGATTTCTAATTTGACAATAATGTTATATTTATAGACGAGAAGCAAATTTATACCTAATAAAATCGGTATCATTCTTAACCATTGTGTTTTTTACTTTCAAAACAACACTGGATATCTTGTTGGCTCTCTCCCTATGATTTATTTATGATACATACATCCTATATCATGTAACCATGGTAGGTCTCGTAGATTGGTATGGCCATATTTAGGATTCATTGATTTCATTATTTAACACCTATTATTTCACATGAACATTTTAATAGGTGACATGTTTTTAAAGGAAGAAGGGGGAACTAGATTGACCATTGACCAAAACCACACTTATTTATAACTTGTCATAGGGGCCTTTTTTTAGCATGTGTCACTAAATTCTTATGAATACTTTGACTACATGATGCTTCATGATACATTATTGTTGATTTCCTAAACCTTGTAATGTATACCATATATTACCTTGAATAAAACATTATATTACATGATTGTTACTAGGTTTATAAACCTTGAGGGAACCTTTATCCAAACTTAAAATTTTTGAGTTCTTGAGAAGCCAAAATCTCTAAAACTAATAAAAATATTATTGATCATTCCAATGGCAAAAAAATGGGTGCCTTTGATATTGAAACCATTGAGAAAATACAAAATTATTTAAATAATATAAACTTAGTTTTAATATGCATGTCCTAGGGATAAGTGGAGTTTCAAGCTAAGATTGGAAACTTGTCACTCTTTTATAGGCTATACAACATAATTATTTCTCCCCATTTATGTATAATATTTTTAAAAAAAAATAATTCAATATTCTAATAACATAAGAATTTTTTGAAATATTGAAATAATAATTTGTAATAAGCATAAGGAATCACAACTTAAAATTGAAAATTTAGAACTTGCAGGAGCTAAGGTAGATTGTGTTATCTCCCTTATATGATTGTGTAGGAAAGTATATATCATGAATCTATACATAATATTGAATGGGATGTACTTTATAAAAGAGAGAGAGGGTTATTATTTAATAATTTTATAGAGGATTCACTTTTGTTATCTTTTAATAAGATGGGTATCTTATGAGAAGATAAAATGTCTTATTCTATGTAGATGGGTATCTTTCTAGAGATGTCACATGTTATGTTTTAATTCACCATCTTCCTTCCTTTCAAAAACATAATGCATGCTATAATATGTTATATTTTGTGTGAATTACTTTACCAATAATTGAATCTTTATTATTCTAAATCCCTTATTTGTGTGTCTCTAAGATTATGACTATGTTACTATTCTATTTGGGACCACCTCTTGTGTTTTTAGTTTGATGAGGTATTTTAGATAAATAATGATATGATATGGATGAGATGTGATCATATCCTATTTTTCATGTTTATTTTTTGGATGGAATAAAATACTTAATTCATGATTTCTTGTTGGATGGAATATAGAAACATTGCCTACGTTGCATGTTGGGATTATGTTCCATAACGTGTTATGATTTTTTATTTTTTTTAATTGGTATATAATAAAATAATTCATATAATGTATATATATTTGAATAATAATCATTATTGAAAGATATAATCCCTTTGTATATTCTTAAATAGGAATTAGGTCCATGGAATGATTATATATATATTATTATGAAAAACAAATGTTTCAAATTTTATTTGAGGTTATTTTTAAATTATGTGTTTATTTTTTCAAAGGGTTATGGTTAATTTTAAAATATTTGAATAATTTATTTATTTCTTTGTGTATAAGGTTTATGGTTGTATGTGAAATTATTTAAAAATTATATCTACATCTGTGTAAAGATAACTTTTAAATAAATGATATTAACTTTAGTAATTGAATATGGAACTAAGTATGTGTTTTCGTTATTTGTGATTAAGCATATGGTGCTTATTTTATATGTATATTGGTTTCCTATGCGTTAAAAAAAATATGAATCTATTTTTTTGTGTTAAAAAATAAAGTTTATTTTGAAAGTTATGCACCTTATACATCTTCTTGGAAAAAAAACAATTTGTTACAAAGAGAAATAAATTATTCATATATACATGGAAATTAAAATATATGAATTTTCTAGGAAAATAAATGATTTGTTACAGAGAGAAATAAATTATTCCTCTATAGAAAAATATTAAATGTGTTTCATTACTTATGCTAAGATGTCAACTAGAGTTTGTAGATATAATACAAATTATTTAATAAATTGGTAAACTCACCCACAAATGAAAGTAATCATTACCCTAATTATCCCCATTCACATCCAAGAAATCCTATTATAAAACTTTTAATCTCTCTATACAGACATACATACATACATACATACATACATACATTGAAAAAAAGATATAAGATTTTCAAATTTAAAAGACTTTATAAATATATGTATTAGATAAAGAATAATCCCAAATCCAAGAAAATTTTTATTTATGGGGATTAAAAATAACTTAAAAATAAATATTGAATATAAACACTTGATGATTATATATTAAAATTGATCTATATAGATATGAAAATAAATATCGCACCCCCATAATATTTATAAGATATAGTGGAGGGGGTTTGTGTTAGCCCAATATGTGTCTCCATGTACAAATTAAATGAGATGAAGGGATATTCAACAAAAATCCCTCCACACTCTCACCTTCATCACGGTTTTCCATGTGGGAGCACCTACAAACTATAATAAATTATGCAAGTTAGGATTTGGCTATGAGGTTTCCCCTTAGCTGGAGACACCACATGGGATGTGACCTCTTTAGTATTAAAACATAATATAAAGTGTTTTAAGTGCCTAACCTAAAAAAAATCACTTTAAGTTCTCTTGCTACTTGAATTTTTTTTCAAGACCATGAAATATTTCAACCTTCAACCCATTCAATATAAATATCATGTATGTATGTATAAACATATACACATTCCCACACATATACACAAACACATACACATACACATATGAATACACATATATATACATATACATGTAAATATATAAGTGTATTGCATGCACGTGCACCCACACACACACACACACAGGTATATATATGCATACACAATACACTTCTATGTAAACTAGGGTTTCAAAACATTGTATACACAATACACTTCTATGTAAACTAGGGTTTTAAAACATTTTGTGTGTGTGTGTGTGTGTGTGTGTGTGTGTGTGTGTGTGTGGTGTGTGTGTGTGTGTGTGTGTGTGTGTGTGTGTGTGTGTGTGTGTGTGTGTGTGTGTGTGTGTGTGTGTGTGTGTGTGTGTGTGTGTGTGTGTGTGTGTGCACCGTGTGTGTACGTCTATGCATGCATGTGTGTGTATGCATGTATGCATGAATGTGTGTATATGAATGTATGTATACACACACACACACAAAAAAAAAATTACATATGTATACATAATACACTTCTATATAAACTAGGGTAATAAAACTTTAATGTATACACAATACACTTCTATGTAAACTACGATAGTAAAACTTTGTGTGTGTGTGTGTGTGTGTGTACAATACACTTATATGTAAATTAAGATAGTAACAATTTATGTATGTGTGTGTGTATATATGTATATTCATGCATACATGCATGTATGTATGCATGTATAAATATGTATATGTATGTATGTATTAATGTGTGTGTGTGTGTGTGTGTGTGTGTGTGTGTGTGTGTGTGTGTGTGTGTGTGTGTGTGTGTGTGTGTGTGTGTGTGTGTGTGTGTGTGTGTGTGTGTGTGTGTGTGTGTGTGTGTGTAATATATATACATGCATACATATAGTTATAGATATGTATACATGATACACTTTTATGTAGACTAGGGTAGTAAAATTTTCTCTACCTAGAGAATATCTAAGAAGCCAAAAAATTATTTTAAATAAAAGGATATTTATTTTATCACTCTAAAAATATGTCTAAACTAATATCTATGTATCTTGAAATATAAATAATTAATACACATAATATGTACATGAAAATCATAATAAGTTCAAAAGCATAAACCCATAAAATATTCATGAGTAGTGTAAAATAAATAAATAAAGTTTTTCAAATTCCATGTAGGCTTCCATGTGAAAATTCATGTCAGTTATATTTGAACACAAAGAATCTTTAATTAAGAGAAACATGCATATAATGTTAGAGTTCATGCATGGCATGGCTTCCCTCTTCCCTACTTCTCATTATGAGTATAAAAATAAATAATAAAACTTTTAGAATGTTCAGTTACATATATAATAGGAATAGAATGAGATTATATTGGATTCCATCTTATTTTATAAAAGATATTAATATATTTATAAGGAAAAATTTTGGATTAATACAATTTAATGATCCTATCTAATCAATTCAATGGATAGGACTTAAAATCCATGTAGCCTTA